>JAAGKR010004653.1:12542-58657 GCA_011419295.1 Clarias macrocephalus
CATTTTGATTTTGTGACAATCCCAAAACGCATGCATCACTGTACCAATCTCCATGTTACATTTAAAACATAACTGAGAGCAATTGGGAAATATTCTATGGAGACGAACTGGGGTTAGAGAAGTCCTGTGGATACATTTAAAGTTTTGTTCATGAACCGGAATTGAAGCACTTTTAGGAAATATGTTTGAGCAGACAGATAGCCACCCTTCATCAGTGAAAATAGATCCAAAGTCCTTTTCCCATGTCATTCTTAAAGAGTCCAAGGTCGAAGGGCCAGCACTGGACAGCAATGCGTATAATTCAGAGATCTTTTTTTAAGAGTATATGAAGAGGAAACTTTTTTTCTATTTTAGTAAGATCAAATTGTATATTACCCTCTTTTAACTTCAACTCTAAAAAATGTCTTATTTGAAGGAATTTATAAAAATCTTTACTGGGCAGACTAAATTCCTGTCTTAACTCCCGAAATGATCTCAACTGGCCGTCACCAAATAAGTGACCTAATTCAGACACTCCTTTTGACCTCCAAGTCAAAAGGCCAATATTCTGTATGGAAGTGGGAAAATAAGGATTGAGCGCAACTGGAGATTTAAGAGACCACTTATTTGAAATGGATAAGTATTTTTTAACATCCTTCCACACCAAAAGAATGTTTGTTACAGTAAAGACACTATTCAGTTGTTGAATTTTTTGTACATTATTAATAAATGGAAGGGAACATAACATTCTGGGAATGCATCTTGTAGATTCTATCCCAACCCAGCGTGAATCAAATCTATAGATAAACCAACTTAACATGTGCTTGATTTGAGCAGCCCAAAAGTATAATTGGAAATTGGGTAGCAAAACCCCACCCAATTCCTTTGGTTTCATTAAAACCGAATATTTAAGTCTAGGTTTCTTATGATTCCAAATATACCTTGAAACTGAAGAATTAATCCTCTTAAAAATTCTTGTCTAAGTAACATGGTAGATTCTGAAATAGGAAATTTAATCTTGGAAGGATGTTCATTCTTATGATATTGATCCTGCCGAAAAAAGAATTTGGGAGAATCGACCAGTCTGATAAATTCTGGTTAATTTTTGTGATCAAAGGGGAATCATTGGCTTTAAAGAGGTCTTCCAAACTAGGAGTAATATTAATTCCTAAATACTGAAACCCAGAAAGTGCTAGATGAAAGAGTGATTTTGAGATGGCTTCAGAGGGAGCATGCATATACAGAGCTTGAGATTTATCCAGATTGATCTTGTATCCTGAAAAATTACTATATTTTTCAATTACTGTGAGAATCATGTCAGGAGAGGTGTCAGGATATTTAAGATACAACAGAACATCATCTGCGTATAGAGATATCCGATGTTTCTCCAAACCTATTTTAATACCATGTATACTACTATTAGTTCTCACAGCCACAGCCAATGGTTCGATAACCAAAGAAAATACAGGCGAAAGAGGACAGCCTTGACGACAACCTCTACTTACTGAAAATCTGTTGGACAACATCCTATTAGTGTTAATTCAGCGTCTAGGGATACAATGTAGGTAGATTCCTTGGTGAAATTTAAATGATCTATAATATTTAGAACTCTTCGAATATTGTCTGAGCCATACCTGGATTTCACGAAACCGGTTTGGTCTGGGTTGACAATGAGAGGTAAGACATTTTCCAGCCGTCAAGCTAAGGACTTGGCTATAATTTTATAATCTACATTGAGTAAGCTAATTGGGTGATAAGATGAACAATTTGTTGGATAGTTGTTTCATTTAAAAAAAAATAGTTCAAGTTGTTCTTCCTTTTCTTTCTTTTTTTATGAACGGAGAAAGAGATTATTTTTACTCCTAAGGCTGCTTTTCTTGCTTCCCACAAAAGAGATGGAGTTAACTCCGAGGAGTCATTCATCTCTAGATAGCTTGCCCACTCTCTTTTGATATAATTGTCAAATCCAGAGTCTTTCAAGTGAGATGTATTTAGTCGCCATCTGTTAATGGGATTGTGTGGGCTGGTTCCGTGCCATTTAACTGTAATTGGAGCATGGTCACTGATGAAAATTGGGTGTATCTTTGATTCAAAGATGGTTGGTATGATAGAATTACTGGTAAGAAATACGTCAATACGAGAACATGAATGGTAAACTGGGGAAAAAAAGAATATTCTTTAGAATTTGGGTGGTGTAGTCACCAGAGGTGACCAAAAAATTTACTCAAGTAAGAGTAGCAGTGCTTCTAAATAATATTACTCAAGTAGAAGCAAAAAGTAGTCATCCAAAATATTACTCAAGTAAGAGTAAAAAAGTATTCGGTTAAAAGACTACTCAAGTACTGAGTAACTGTTTCATCATAATGTCAGATTTTTTATTTTATTTTATAGAAATTATGTAAGCAGTTAGACAAAATTATAAAAAATAATGTATAAATAAATAATAAATAAAACTAAATATTTTTAAAAAATAGCTAATTAAGGAATCAGAAACAATAAATACTTTTGAAGTAAATCCCTACTGTAGGTAACATATGTGTGTGTGAACAGTGTCGACTATTTCCTGTGTAAGATACGCTGTATATTCAGTCGCCTTGCAAATGGCTCAGCAGATAGAAAGTACCATTAGAACATGTGTACAAGAGTCTCACTTTACCATAAACTGTGTCCAGCAGAACAAATGTAAGACAATGATATATTTTTTAGCCTCTAGTTTATTTACTAATTATATATGTTAAGATTGCAACATTAAATAAAACAGCTAAACTAGCCGTGACATGTTTGCTGCTTCTAACAAACATGTCTCCCCCACTGCTGTCTAGCACTGCTGAAGACAAACCTCCCCTTCTGTGTGGTCATTTGATCCCATGCGGTTATTGTTATTGCGGCTGATTGGTCAAATGAAGTCATGTGATTATGGTTGCTACATCTGATTGGTGAAACACAGTCACGTGATAGATCCACTGGCTGCATTTCTCTGGCAAACACAAAATGTATGTAAAGTGTTGAATAAATGGTTAGAAAAGTAACAAGTCGAGTGTAGCCAAATGTAGCGGAGTAAGAGTAGCGTTTCTTCTTCACAAATCTACTCAAGTATAAGTAAAAATTATGATGATGTAAAACTACTCATAAAAGTGCATTAAAAAAAAGTTACTCAAGTAAATGTAACTTGTGACTACCCACCTCTGGTAGTCGCCAACTATTACCAAGACCAAAATCACTCAAATTGTTTTATATTTTCTGTGGATTTCCAAGTACGTTTATTGCTCGAGCTAGTAATTTTATCTATTGCTAGGTCAAGAACTGTGTTGAGGTCACCTGCTATTATGACTGGGCAATTAGAGAAATCTCTGAAAAAAGGAAGGGTCATCTGTGTTTGAGCCATAGAGATTACAGATTGTAATTGGGCTATTGTTTGTAATATAGTATAGTATGTTTATACTGTGTGCCTTTAAGCCTTTTCCCTTTACTCCTGATCAGTTCCTTATGTTTATAATGTTCCACTTTGGCGATGATGGGCCGGGGTGTTTTTTATTTGTGTGGGATCCAAAAGGGTGAACACGGTAAAAGGTGATTTGATTAACAGTGTCCGATGACAGTTTAAGTTTTAAGTCTCCGGGTTTTCGGCTGGATGTTCAGGGATGCCGGAGAAAATCAAGTGGTTTCTGGTTTGAATGTCCGGTTTCTTTCAGTGTTTTATTTTCTTTTATGTTTTTTTTTTCTTTTTTTTTCACTGAGTGATTTTATGGTGGTTTGGAAAGAGTTGTTTGTCTGTTCTAGTTTTTCTATATAATTGTGTGCAAAGTCCAGTCTTAAACCAAGTTCTTTTATTTCATCGTGGAGTGTAACCAGTAAATAATTTTTTTGACTTATAGAGGAGAGTGACCTCAATTCCGTTGTTGGAAGGTCGCTCGTGTTGGTGGATGAGATCTTCTTTCTTTTATTCGGGTTGAGAGAGTCTTGCAAAGGTGTATCATTAGATGCGCCGTCCTCCATTGTAAACAGGTGGTAGTGGTGATCAATAAAGGCTTCGAGGTCTGATAGTCTGATAGTCCAGTATGTAGTATATTTATCGTTCTCTCACTCACTCATCATCTATACCGCCTATCCCAGGAGACTCCGGGCACAAGGCAGGGTACACCCTGGACAGGGTGCCAATCCATCTCAGAGCACACACACATACACACACTCATTCACACACTACGGGCAATTTGGGAATGTCAATTAACCTAACTTACATGTCTTTGGACTTTGGGAGGAAACCAAAGTACCGGAGGAAACACACCAAGCACAGGGAGAACATGCAAACTCCATGCACACAGAGACGGGAATCGAACCCGGACCCTGGAGGTGCCAGGCGACAGTGCTAATCCCTACACCACCGTGCCACCTATTTATCGTACTGTGAATGTAAATGTTCTATTTATAATTAGGCACTTAAATATCCAGAGAAAGACTCAAAAAGTTAAAAAGTAGGTAGTAATTTAGCTTTTTATGTTTTGAAGACCAGGCACTGACATAATAAATCTCCTCCCTGCTGTTTCACACGTTTCACCTGCACATGCTCCTCCTTACATGCTGCACATGCTCTCTTTTTTTTCACACTCAGTCAGGAGGGCCGAAGACTTTTCGAACTGCTCGCTCACGCACCGTTGGCGGCGACACTTGGAGGACGGCGCTATCTGCTCATCGCTATTTTGTGTGAGCTCATAGACACACCCCTGACTGGCTGTAGAGCCGTAATTATCGTGAGATCGCTAAGTGCCTATGATCCCTCCCCACTGAGAGAGCTCGGCCAATCGGCTCTCTCTAGGCCTCCGTCTGTAAGAGGTTACAGCATCACACGGTAATTGAACTTGCGATCTCCGGATGATAGGGCAAGCACTTTACCACCATGCCACTAATACTGTCGCTATAGTGTTTCCTTCATAATAGGAATGAACATGTTACAGCATCATATTTTTGCAATAAACTTGCCCAGACACATTTTGTGGTTGTTCCTGACAATTTTATATCTGCTGATGTTGAGTCTTAAGGAGGGGCTTGTTTATTTTGCTGGGCCTTATGAAGCATTTGGGGTCCTAAGTAACATGCATAGTGCATTTAGAGGAAGGTCTGGCTATGACAGGAAGAACATATTTTTTTTGACTGTTTCCTCTTATTGTATTTTTTCTTCTTAAAATGTCTTAGAGTCCTTCTTTACCACTCTCTCTTGCTAATCAGGGAATCTAGATTCAAATTCTGTAAAGTTTATTTCAGTGTTTATTGCTAAATGTGCTTTAAAAGTAAAATTGAATAAATTGTGAACGGTACATTAACGTGATAAAGTTTAGTAAGTTAACAGCACTACTTCTACTAGTAATAATAATATTTACCTTACTACTAGGATTGCCTGCTCGCAGCCTAATGTGAATAGCAGGTAAGTGGAACTGAATGATTAACAACTGCACTGAGGCATAATTTTTCTTAAATTTGTCACCTGTCTTCAAGTATACTGTAAACTAAGTGAAAGCGAAAGTAAGTTAATGTACAGTATATGTATGTGTGTGTGTGTGTGCGTGCGTGTATTATCAGTCGGCCAGACATTGCCACAACATCCCCGTGGTTAGCACCAATCGTGTGGGAGGGTACCTTTGATTTGACGGTGATTGACAACATCTACAAGCCGAAGAACATCTCCGTGGCGACCACTATCTTTGCTCTGGGGAAGTAGGTTTTGCATGATGAAACATTCTGGGTTAGATTGTATCTGTATTCTAAAATTTTAACCAATTATTTGTCTGATTTTCATGTGCAGTCAAATGAACAGTAGCCTTTACACACCCTGTACACAATACTGTTCATCCTTGCAGCACCATCAAATACCTTGGTACAGAACAGATTTCTGATTAAAAAGCTGAATATTTTCCTGCAGGTATGTACGTTTCCTGAAGGACCTGCTGGAGTCAGCGGAGCAGCACTTCTTTGTGGGCTACCGAGTCCATTATTACCTGTTTACAGATCTTCCAGATGAGGTTCCCGTGGTAACCATGGGGGAAGGTCATCAGTTGACTGTCATAAAAACTGCAAGCTCGAACCGCTGGCAGGAGATCTCACTCCGTAGAATGGAGATGATTGAGAAGCTCATTGAAGAGGAACTCACTGACAAGGCAGACTACATATTCAGCCTCGATGTTGACTCCAAATTCTATGGTCACTGGGGGGCGGAGTCTCTGGGGGACCTCATTGGCACGCTGCATGCCTGGTTTTTTGGTTATTCTCGGAAACATTTCACATATGAGCGACGTCCTGAATCTCAGGCCTACATACCTTTAGATGCAGGAGACTACTACTACGGTGGGGCCGTGATCGGAGGTCGTCTCGAGAATGTGCACAAGCTGGTGAAGACGTGTCGCATGAAGTTGGAAGAGGACCGAGCCAATCAGATCGAAGCGGTATGGCAGGAAGAGTCTCACCTGAACAAGTACTTCCTGTACAACAAGCCCACCAAGGTGCTCTCACCTGAATATCTGTGGGACGACAAAAAAGGGAAACCCAGCTTCATGAAAGTGGTTCGTTTCTCCCAGGTGGTTAAGAACTATGCCGAGATCCGACCCAACCCTTAATGCCCAATGTACTTCCTGTTGGGGAGCTTTTGCATTGGGTTTATGAATGACATAAATGATCTGAGCTCTCTAATTCCGTTAGAAATGTCTTCCAAGTTTCCGCACAAGGCCTCTCTACCACATCAAGATCACCTTCTATCTTACAGCAATATCAATACATTTACAGTTAGACACAGCCTAATACCTAATACAGTAAGATAAAATATGTGCTTACCCCAAAATATTAGACATTATTTTGACAAGATATAATTAGTGTTTCTGTGATTCCAGGTTATGGTTTAATTTTTGTAACTGCAACTTTGTAACATCAACGCAATAAAGAAAATTATTCAAAGAAAATAATCAAACTGCAGTTGCCAACTCACTTGCATTCTCTCTCTCTCTCTCTCTCTCTCTCTCTCACACACACACACACACACACACACACAGAAGTTTTCTTTCATTGGTAAGTGAAGGACTAACAGGAAGAACAGCACAATACACTTAGGAATTCAGCATCACACAGAGACAGTTACTATCAAGTTTTCCTTAAATATATCCTTCCCACCTATCTTCATTCATTCAGTTACTGTACTGCTTATGCTTATCCCAGGGTATTTTAGGATTGAGGGGGTTGTACACCCCTGACTGAGTGTCAACCCATCTCAGGGCACAAACGCACACACATGTAGTATACACACACACACACACACACACACACACACACACACACACACACACACACACACACTAATTTGCATGTCTTTGGATTGTGGGAGGATTCAAGAGCACCCGAAGGAAACACACCAAGCATGGGGAGAACATGCAGACTCCACACACACAGAACCAAGGTGGGAATCAAACCCTTGACATCAAAATCGATTATAGACCTTTCATTTAAACTTGGTAATGTCATTAGGTTTCTGAAGTAATACAATAATAAATATTAATACAATATAATTGGGGCCTATACCAATAGACAACCCTTTTCAATGTGGCATCAATTTCAACATTATGTGGGTATAAAAAGCTGCTATTGTCAGTAAATCATTCCAAGTTCATCATTCAAACAGCCATGAACACACAACGTCACTTAACGGACGAGAAGTTCCACCTGGCCATGGCGCGCCTTCGGGTCGGTGGCGGGCAGTCAGATGTTGCTTGTGAACTTGAAGTGTCATCAGCAGACTTGCATCAAGACACTGAACTACTGGCAGAGTTCATGTCAGATCAAGGAGTGGAGCCCCACGAGTGACAGACCGCAACCATGACCAGTACCCTTTTGTTATGGAACTGCCATACAGTTGCAGGCCCGTTTACAGGATGTGAGGGGTACTAGGGTTTCCAGACAAACCATTCGCAACCAACTCCACCGCTTTGGCTTTAATGACAGATGATCGTTGCAGGTGACTCGCCGTGAACGTTTGCAGTGGGCACAAGACCATGTGACCTGGACAACAGTGGTCTACCGTCCTGTTCACTGATGAGTGTCGGGTCACCGTTGCTGGAGAAGGCGAGGTGAGCGATACGCTGAGATCAACATGGTCCCCAGGGTTTGCTTTGGTGGAGGAGGTGCAACAGTCTGGGCAGGAATCACCAGTCAGCGCAAAACAGATTTGGTTATTGTAGATGGCTCAGTCACTGCACGTTCTTACCTCAGAGACATCAAAGAACCCATCATCATCCCTCAATTCCGCCAGCACACCCCCAACTTTCTGTTCATGGATGATAATGCTCCACCACATCGTGGCAGAATTGTCACAGCTCGACTTCAGGAAGTTGGAGTGTCTCATATGGTGGCCATCAATGTCCCCTGACCTGAACCCCATGAATTTATTTTAAGGCTTTTAACACATCTTAACCAGGGGTGCCAATAATTATGAAGGGCACTGTACATACCTGACAGTAACTGTACATACCTGGTAGTAACTAATCAAATTAAAGTATATATTTAATGTATTATATGTGTATTGCTATTACAGCAACATTTTACTGTGTTATAAATACACAAGTAATATACTATTAATATATATTTTTATTGCAGTAGTAGCATACTGTTATACTTCTGGCCAATTACAAATACTAAAAAAGTACACTGTGGTTAATACAAATATACTTTATTATATCATACCGTACACACAGTCTTCTATAATACTGTATTGCAAATTTGTTACCAACACTAATATACAAATGCTAAATAAATCTTTCACATTATAACATGTTTTTGAAACACATTACATCAGTTATTGTATTTAATTATAACTGATGAACGGTTACAACAAAAACAAATAGTACTTTAGTTTATTTGTGTTCAACAAAACATCAGGTTGTCTCACAAAGAAAAAAATTAAACTGTTGTCTGAACCAAGACACACATTAGTTTTAGAATATACAATAATAGTTCAAACCTGAACTGTTGATTATAGCTGTTACACAGAGACTCTGAAAACTGGCTGAGAGCTACGGAGCATTATACCAGAAGCAAAGTACATAAGATTTAGCAATAACACATTAGGTCAAGGGCTTTGTTGACCACATTAGCTTAACTTATGAGCATCCATTCCGACTTCCATATTGAAGGGTACCACTCGCTCACAACCAAATATTACAAGTTCTGTCAGAAACATAAGAGCAAAGGAATAATTCAGAAATCAGTGAATATGCATCGCCTCTGGTTCTTACACAGAAAAAAAGATGGTAGCTTAAGAATTTTCACATATTTCAGTTAGTTGAATGGCAGGACTCGTTAGGATGCGCACCCACTACCTCCACAATCTGACTGTCATGTTAATTTGGGAGGGAATACTCTCTTCAGACCTATGGATCTAACATCTGGATTCTACAGTGTAAACCCTAATTCTCAAAGTAATTTAACATATTGAGTACTGTTAACTTAAATAATTACAATTAGTTCAAATTAATAGACCTTGATGAATATTTAACTTTTTGTATTTACAAGTGAAACTCGAAAAATTAGAACACCGTGCAAAAGTTCATTTATTTTGTCATAATTAGGATGATTACGGCTTAAAGCCCATGAAAACCCCAAATCCACAATCTCAGAATTTTAGACTATTGTGAAAGGTTCTCTAATCAGTTAAGCCATAATACGTGAAAAGGGTTCCTGAGCCTTTAAATGGTCTCTCAGTCTGGTTCAGTAGGAAGCACGATCATGGGTAAGACTGCTGACCTGACAGTTGTGCAGAAAACCATAATTGACATCCTCCATGAGGAGGGAAAGCCTCAAAAGGTAATTGCTAAAGAAGTTGGATGTTCCCAAAATGCTGTATCAAAGCACGTTAATAGAAAGTTATGTGGAAAGGAAAAGTGTGGAAGAAAAAGGTGCACAAGCAGCAGGGATGAGCGCAGCCTGGAGAGGATTGTCAGGAAAAGGCCATTCAGAAGTGTTGTGGACTTTTACAAGGAGTGGACTGAGGCTGGAGTCAGTGCATCAAGAGCCACCACACGCAGACGGATCCTGGACATGGGCTTCAAATGTCGTGTTCCTCTTGTCAAGCTGGCAGAACTGGTCTGTTGCTCAGTGGTCCAAAGTCTTCTTTTCTGATGAGAGCAACTTTTGCATCTCATTTGGAAACCAAGGACCCAGAGTCTGGAGGAAGAATGGAGAGGCACACACTGCGAGATGCTTGAAGTCCAGTGTGAAGGAAGGAAGTCTATGTTGATTTGAGGAGCCATGTCATCTGCTGGTGTTGGTCCATTCATTAAGTCTAGGGTCAATGCAGCCGTCTACCAGGAGATTTTGGAGCACTTCAAGCTTCCTTCCGCAGACGAGCTTTATGGGGATGCTGACTTCATTTTCCAGCAGGACTTGGCACCTGCCCACACTGCCAGTAGCACCAAAACCTGGTTCAGTGACCGTAGGATTACTGTGCTTGATTGGCCAGCAAACTCGCCTGACCTGAACCCCATAGAGAATCTATGGAGCATTGCTAAGAGTAGGATGAGAGACATGAGAATGACAAAAGAGCTGAAGGCCGCTTTTGAAGCATCCTGGTCTTCCATAACACCTCAGCAGTGCCACAGGCTGATAGCTTCCATGCCACGCCGCATTGAGGCAGTAACTGCTGTAAAAGGAGCCCAAACCAAGTACTGAGTACATATGCATACTTATACTTTTCAGAGGTCCGATAGTGTTCTATGTACAATCCTTGTTTTATTGATTGCATGTAATATTCAAATTTTCTGAGATTTTTGCTTTGGGGTTTTCATGAGCTGTAATGTACTCTCATACATTAGTTTCACCTTTTAAGTTGCATTACTGAAATAAACGAACTGTCACAGGCGACGCGGAGCGAGATGGAGCCAAACGAGAAAAAAAGAACAGCAGGCTTGGAAGGGGGCGTGGTCGAGGAGCGGAAGCGAGGGTCGGAAACCAAAAATCAGTCGGCGAAACGTCAGAGCCAAAAACGGAAAGCAAGAGTCATAATCAAAATGACGAGCGGAGTTTCAGTATCCATAAAATCAAAGAGCGAGGCGATTTATCCCAAAACTTGAACGAGAAACCGAAAAACCAGAAGAGGAAGCACGAGGTCAAAACCGGGAGATCAAAGAGCGGGGAAAACAAATCTGAGACGAGAGGCAGAAAACAAAAACCGAGAAACAATGCGAACTTGCAACGTGAGAACAAACAAGGAAAATGCGGGAAAATCGAGGTAAGAACACACAATAATCCAGCGATTTGAGCAGCGCTCAGCACGTGCTTAAATGCTGGAGTAATCAGCTGGTGATTCGAGACAGGTGTGCACACAGGGTGGAAGCGGGGGCATGGGGGCAAGTTAGTGTAAAAATGAGCACATGGAGGAAAAGTGACAGCGTGGGAAAAAAAACTGAGCAGATAGAGCGTAAATCATGACATGAACTTTTGCATGATATTTTCATTTTTCAAGTTTCACCTGTATAACGTCATTTTAATTTCCTAAATTAATTTGAAGCATGCACTATTTTTAATGTAACTTCGCTCTTTCTTCTCTTTGGCAATGACAAAATCCCTTGTTTAAACATATTTAATTTAACATCCTCGCAAAATGTAATATGTTTTTAGACAGGAGTATTTCTTTTTAAAAATGTCATAGGTATAAATAAATTGTATCAGTATATTGTAACTGACATCAGTATTCCACCACAAAATAAAATAAATATAAATAAAATATGCCAGGAAAAAAGAAGTATATAAGCAACCACATTTTAGACCAAAAAAATAAATAAAAACCTAAAACAAATGGTGGTGCTGGTGTTTTGCATGTGAAAAGGGATCAGATGCAAAAATCAGTCAAGTAATTAGAAGAAGTATGTTTTTTTTAAGGCATTCTTAATCTAAAACATCTATTTGCATGTGCCAAGACTTGTATGAAAATTACTGACTACATGCGCAAATGAAAATGAGACTAGGAAGAAAAAATGTCCCTCCTGTGGTTTCTTGACAACTAAAGTTGCTCCATTATGTTACTAATAGTGAACTAATAATGGAATCTGGTTCTGAACACCAAAATCTCTTGCTTAAGAGTTCAGCTCAGGTTTGTTCTTTTCCCACTTGTGCCGTTCACGTGTCACATTGGTTGAGCAAGACCTTCATCACATATTTAACTATGTGTTCCGATCGGCCTGAAGTGTTCAGTTAAGTGTGATTCCAAACCGCAGGGAGAGAAAATGTTCAGTTCTAAGGGAACTGCAAATAATGTAGGGAAAAACATTACTTTTACAAAATTTAATGTTGATGCCATCTTGGCTGTTTTAT
The DNA here is from genome assembly GCA_011419295.1 of Clarias macrocephalus. Lineage (NCBI taxonomy): Eukaryota > Metazoa > Chordata > Actinopteri > Siluriformes > Clariidae > Clarias > Clarias macrocephalus. The sequence continues at coordinate 24,861 of JAAGKR010004653.1, forward strand.
ATGCAAAAGCAATGTAATTAGGTTCAAACAGTTATACAGTCATACATTACATATTTGTAATGTATCCAACTGCCAGTGGGTGCTGCCTCTTATTGCTAATTACAAATAACACAAATGGTGTATAACTATGAAAGGGAATTTAAAATACAAACAAAGGAAGCTGATTTAACCTTAGAACATGATTTCAACGGAGTTTTCTTTGAAGGGGGAACTACTTGTGGGAATTCTTTACTTTAAGAGACTTCTTACGTTTAACAATGCAAATGATGCAAAAAATGATACAAACCTTATTTAAAACACTATATGATCAAATTATATCTTAAAATAGCCAGTGTTGTCAGATTGTTTCTCCATACTCAAAACTCTATAATAACTGCCAATATACATAATGTGCAATATACACTTTTGTACAGTACTACAGACGCAGGCTATAAGAAGTATTACCATATTAGGAATCACAAAGCGAAATGAGGGGGTCTTTTTATGTGCATGGAGGCAGGGGGAAATTCACACAATATCAGAAAACCTTACAGTCAGTCAGTCAGCCATTTATTCAGTGTCAGTCGATTTTTCTGTTTCTTTATCTCTGTCTCTCTCTCCTGCCAACATAAACAGACAACAATAAATAAACTCACTCAACCAGAGCTCACTGCTGCAAAATTAGAAAGATCAATGCAGAATACACATACAAAATCAAAGAACATAATGGCATACTGAAAACAGACAGTAGTAGCCACTTAAAACCGCCTGGTTTGTGCAACTGGCGTGTGAACAAAAAGTGAATAGCATGCAAATGATGTGGGGCTGCCAGTTGCAAGGCGTGTCAAGATTTCACAGTAAACACACCCACTGAAGCACTATTTATTCATTTATAGGCTGCCACCACTAGATGGCACTTTGTTCTTAGGAACATGTTAACACAAGCCAGCAATTTACCTGTGCTGAGTTGCATGTGATTTTAATTTTCATGAGCTTTTGAGCATGTTGACCTCCAAAAAGCCCCAAATGTAGTTGAAAAAATAAAAAAAACTTCAGTAGAGCAAGACGGCCCTCACACACTATAACACAATAGGGCTGATGTGATGAGAAGCTTGGGCCCTAAAAAGGTTGTGCCCTCTGCAGGGAATGTGTTGCCACACATTTTAGAATAGATTGTGTGGCAATAGGTCACATGACCTGGAAGTTATTGAAATAAAATATAAATATTAATAAATAAGCAAAGTCATAATATGCGAAGTCATTATACACCACCATGCGTCACATTGCCACTAACAATAACAACATTTAGGTATTTATTGCTAATATTAATATGTATAATATAAATATTATCTGTATTTTAGTCAGACAGTAATTCACAGACGGTCCGTAACTCGTGCAATAGGTATTCTGTTTGCGAATGTCCACCACAAATCGGATTCTAGAAGCCGGAGCGCAAGTATCCAACATCCAACTTTAAACCAACTTCACCAAGGTGGGGACAATGCATTTATTTACAAAAACCTCTCTGACTTTTTGCTCTTATTAGGAACGTGGTGGTTTATTACCAAACAAATCTTGGAAACTGTAACAATGGGAAAAAACTAAACAAGAATGCTGCAGGCTCTCGCTCTTTCCTTCACAGTGCGTGTTTGCCTGTGTGTGTGTGTGTGTGAGAAAGAGAGAGAGAGAGAGACTCCTCTATGACACGAATATCCTACAATAAACGATGTGTGCATTATGTGATATAATATCATTGACCAGTCTCTGTAACATGCGGTGTACTACACGGCACAAGCGTGATATATGAATAAAAGTGAACTGCCGTTCTCAAGACACAAACCGGGAATTATCCTCTTTCAGTGCAGATGCCTTAACCATTTCCTCAAATGGGAAGCTGTGAGATGTAGTGACTGAACCCTTCTTTCATTCATACCAACGTACACGAAGAATACAACATTAATAAGACAAAAGTGCAAATTTCAAGTGTGAATGTGCGTTTCTTTTTCCACAGGTGTGACTTTGCATAGTGTTAATATACATGTCTATACATTGTAACACATTATGTTAAAGAAAAAAAAACACTTATTAATTACTCATTACCTCTCATAAGAATGACATTACTATAGTCCATATTAAGCTGAGTTATGTATTTATGTAAAAACCTGCTGGTGCAGCCTTATTAACGACTACATAAAAATATAATTTCGACTGATAATTTAAATGTTTAATATAATTATTTTGAAAGTGTAGATGTAGATAATGCAGTAACTTCCAGTGGCATGGCGTCTTAAATTCATGAAAGGCTGTTTGAAAAGGGCCTCTACTGTAAGTTGTTCCATAAACTCTTATGCACAATGAAAACATTGGTGACAGCAATCTCCAAAAGTGTAGAAATATATTTCTGTACTACTTCATTGTTTTGTAATGTGCTGTGTAGTATTGTAACAGCTGATCAGACATCTGATACCATTATATCATATAGAGATCAGTGTTGGGGAATGTTACTTTTTAAAGTAACTAATTACATTACAAAATTACTGTCAGTAAACAGTAATCCGTTACATTACAGCGTTCCTTTCTGATAAAGTAACTAGTTCGAGTAACTTTTCCACTGCAGAAAATGAAAACTCCTTTGTGCTTCCTCATGCATGTTGTTTTAGTCAAGACCTTTATAATTATTCTACCATCATCATTCAGTGAAGTTTGGCCCATAATCTGTTAACTACTAATACCCCTATCTCAGCTACGCGGTTTCGCGCGGTGGCCGTAAGGACGGTTCATCATGATTCACCGCGAGTTTTGTTGCTGTGATTAGGTTTCCATCTTTCTGTGCGTCGGTCCTCGCAGACCTTACAGAACTTCCGGGACGTTGTGCGGTCACTCGCCGCAGCTCACAGTGCCTTAACACGAGTCAAACCGCATAGGTGAGACAGGGGTATAACAGCAGGAATCCCAGGGGGGGTGGGGGGGATGGGGCAGGGCTTGTAGTACGACTTTCTCACACACACACACAATAATGGAATCAATGCTGTCTGGCTCATCGATTATATAAATTGTCTGAATAACAGATTGCATTTTTGAAAATATAACTAAGTAACTGAGGACTTGAATGGCGGAGCGAACGTGTTAAAGTACTCGTTACATCAAAAAAGTCATCCAAGTACTCTAACGCGTTACTTTGTAATACATTACACCCAACACTCAGAGACTTGGACTCTGCGGTACACCCTAGATAGGGTGCCAATCCATCGCAGGGCAGACACATAAACAAACTCATTTAAACACTATGGGCAATTTGGGAAGGCCAATTCGCCTCAACTACATGTCTTTGGACTGTGGAAGGAAACCTGGGGGAAACTCACCAAACACTTCTTTAAAAGTTGGCCACGCTCCATATTGGTTCCCTCGTTCTTTCTCTCTCTATTACACAATAAGTTTATACCTGTCTTTAAGTGTAGGGCAGAAAAAAAAATCAGGTTTGGACAGAATTTATTTCTGGTTTTCCTTATTATCTTTGCTTTACTCATTAATTATGTTATTATCGTATTGTAACAAATTAAGTTCATATTTTGCATTTGCTTAAAAATTGTTCCCTGCCTTGTGAGTGAATGTAAAAAAGTTTTCATACATAATGGCTCTACATTCAGCTTTCTTTTTGTGAGATTTATGTAAGAAGTGCTCTTTGATTGTTTGTTTTTTTTAGCTTTTTTTTTGGTTTTGATGCTGCTAATGTTTACCACAAAAACTTTTTTTTATTATTATAAAGCAGTTGTATAATAACAAAATGGTAATAGTTGTTAAACCGTTTATCTAACTATCTAAAGAGGCCATATTTATCGAATGGCCTTGAAGCTGTGTCATTAAGGGAGTTATAGATGTGAGTGCAGATTAACATGGTTATGTTAAACTTGGCAAAAACCCTGAAATGTAGATCAATATAAGATCAAGTCTTAATGCAGGCAAAGGTTTAGCAAGCAACAGTCAACATTGTTGATTGAGCCAGTGTAGGCAAGAGCCTGGTGACAACACAATGAAGATAAACAAGACAGATAATAGAAGGATTGTTAATGATCGGGATTAATAATCAGTGTAAACATTGTGAAGAACAAGGAAACACGAGCACTTAGCTTCCATCTCTGCTGGAATGTAATTACATTACTTTGTTTACTGTACGTCAGAACATTTTTCATGTAGCTGTAGTTTATTTGAGTTTTTTTTTTATTAGATGTTTTTTTTTTTTACATTCACTCCACTAAATACAAAACAAACTTCTATTCATTTACATTTACAGTCAGGAATCAGTAGGAGAGAGAGAGGTTTTATCATGAATAAAGGCTATAATACAATCTCTGTACTTTTGATATTTAAGGAAAATGTAAAGTGAGTATATTTGTATTTTACTTAAGTTGACATGTGTATGGAGGAATTTTACTTTTACTTAAGTACACTCAAAAAAATATTTACGCCTAACAATTAATATTTATGCAGTTTGATTGCATATAAAATTTTCATCCATATGGATTACATATTTTTAGCATAACCAAACTAATAAACTTTATGTGATTCTTATTTGCAAGTTATATGTAAATGAAATGAGCAATAATGTGATTTATGTATATTGGACCAATAAATCCAATTTGTTTTTTAAGTTTAAGTTAAAGTTTGTCACATATACATTACAGCACAGTGCACTCTAAAAACTGCTGGGTTAAAAAACAACCCAACCATAACCCAGCTGCTGGGTCACTATTGGACAGAACCCGTGCTGGGTTGTACCATTTAACCCAGATTTCTGGGTTGTTCATCTGACCCAACCAGTGGGTTAAATTGGTAATGTGCTGGGATATTTTCACATAATGTAGTTCACAAAATGTAAATAGATTGTCACAGAATAAGGAAATTTGAATAACTTAATTTTTACCAAAATGTCAGACAAAACCATATGATCATAAGCTGACCATTTGTTAAATATAAAATAAATGTATTGTAACAAAAACTCTGTAAAATAAAAACAAGAGGCCCCTGTAAGTCTGATTTGAATAGCTTTTTTTTTTGCATTTAATACAATGTTTAAAAACTTTTTATATAGAAGTTTTCAATACAAATCTTATAGTGCCCACTTGACACAAACATTTCCCATCTTAATATTTTAACTATCCGTTATTTAACTATTACTATTTAATTTCCTTCAAAAATGACATTAAAAACTAAAATTATGAAACTTTTAAAAATATTATTGATTAAATGTTGGCTGAAAAAACTGTTGTACTCAAAAATTTTATGACATGAGATGAGTACTCGTGTCCATCAAGCTGATCTACAGTATGCTGGAGAAACTCCCAGGTGAGAAGTCACTGCTTAACACCAATGACCAAAAAAAAAAAAAAAAAAAAACTGCCTTCACCAAAGAGTCTGTATCAATAGCATTGCCTCCAACAATGGAAAAGGTCTGTCAGGTCCCTCTTGTCTCATCCCCAAGGAACAAAACATGGAACAATGCTCCAGTCATCTCCATATTTCGCAATCGTCATCATGTTGGTCCATATATGGATTATACAGCATCACTTAGTGTTGCAATATAACTAACATTTACGCTGAGCATTTTTGTTAAGGACTTACAGCTACATATGCATTTAATGCAAAAAAAATTCTCTTGTCAATATACAAAAATACATAACGTGAACATGAATTTTGTGTATATTTTTGAATAATTTACCTCATTATTTAACATGTGAGGAATAACAGGATACGGCGCTCCATCTGGATTTAATACAAAACAAACATTCACCCCTTTTCAAATTCTCGACAAACACTAGATGAATATGATATTTAATGGTGAATTTACAACTTATAATAAATATTTTACAAGGATAAAGAAAAAGCTTGTTTTAAGGCTACGACTTATCCATGACGCTTTCTCGCTTTTTGAATAACAAAACATGAATCCCACACAATATTAATATCAAAGCATTTATTTTAAACAATAAAATATGCTTGCTCCTACCTCAAGTTACTAAAAAAAGTAAGAATTTACATTAACTTACCATAAAATACTGAGTGCTCTGAACATGATCCAGTCAGAAGTGAAGAATCCAGAAAGTTCTCCAAAGGATAAACCAATTGCTGGGTCAAAAGAACACAGCCAGTTTTTTTTTTTTTTTTTTTAACAGACAGAAACAGAAGACATATTAAGACTGCCATTTAACATGTCCCAATAGCTTCTTCTGACACCTTTTAAATATTATAAAATATGCCAAGAGACTTTCCACACACACACATACCTTACTGAAGATTACTAGTAATTTACCTAAAATTACATTTAGTTGTTTTTTTATTTGTTTGTGTGTGCTACAAACGCACTTTTATCATCACCCCCATATCAAAGTGCGACTAAAAAGGCGGAAAAGCGAATAAACATGAAAATGAGCTCCTACCACAACTACAACATTTAAAATTTAGGTAAAAATATATATAAACTTACCATAAAATCCTGCCAGCATTAAGTGGCATCATGCGCCTCGCCTCAGAAGTGAAGAATCTAGAAAGTTCCTCATGCCGTGTCTCAATTCCAAAAACGCAAAGAGCGGACTTGACTTGCAAGTGCACACTGAAGGGTTTGAGGACTCCGGGTATAGTGCAAATAGAACGCGGCGTACAGGATGAGTCTCACAGCCGCGATATTATTATACCATAACCGTATTATACCAAAGATTACCTGTTAGAAATACATAAAATGAAAAAATCCGCTGTTTTAACCACTTTAGAGACACCACAGCCAGCTTTCAAAAGTTTCTGCCAAGATGAGGCTATTTTGAGCGGCTATATGAACGCGGAGCACCGTAGGACCGCCTGGAGCTCAAATCTCCGAAATCGTTGGGGCAGTTTTTTAAATAGACGCTATCTTTAATAACCGATTGATGTTTTGAGCTGTACACACATACATTCTCGCTTAAACAACTCTTAAAACTACACTTTGTGACACAATGACAGTAATATTTCAAACATTTTGCAGGCTGCCGTTTAGAGAAATAAACCAGTTGTTGGGTCAAAATAACCCAACCAGGTGTTCATTTGTAAATGACCCACTACATCTCATTTGACCCAGCATGAACAACCCAACAATGTGTTTACAGAAACAAACCAGGATTTTTTAAGAGTGTACATTTCATGCTTCGAGGCATATTTTAAGAATAACAACCCAAAACTGGATGAAAAAAAAATGGAAGCAAAACAGACTAGCCAGTGCAGAGATCTGCAGTTCCTCAATGAAACAGGTCAACCTGCTCACAGCACTGCTTACATTACAATAACATTCAGAGCCATAAGGCTCAGTGGTGTCTTTGCACTTACACATTTCTATGCATGTTTAATTCGAGATTTTGGTATAGAATGAACATTCCACAGCAAATATTAAATAGCTAAAATGACCAATAACTAAACTCAACTAAATTCAAATTCAAATAACTAAATTTTGCAGAACTCCAAACCTTCAAGTATCACACCAACATCTGTAGGTTAATCTCCAGGTCCAGCACCCACTGCCCGAATGACATGATGCCGTGGTCGTCTGCGCAATTCCAAACTCAGCCTTTGAATTTTCACAGTGCTGGAGGATAAATTAAAAGAATGAGTTGTCAATACCAGCCACAGTCATATTCATATATTTTAAAGCCATTAGACTTAAGATGTTAAGAGTCTCTTGAACACAGTCCCTCGCCCTATCATCCGGAGATCGCTAGTTCGATTCCCGGGTGCTGCTGTAACCTCTCGCAGCCGGAGGTCTAGAGAGAGCTGATTGGCCGAGCTCCATCAGAGGGGAGGGATGAGAGTACTTAGTGCTCCCACATTAATCACGGCTCTACAGCCAGTCAGGGGTGTCTGTGAGCTCGCGCAGCGGAGGGAGCGGATAACGCCGTCCTCCGAGTGTGTTACGCCGCCCTCAACGGTGCGCGAGAGAGCGGTTCGAAAAGATGCGGTCGGCTGGCGTCACATGGTTCGGAGGAAACACGTGATAGTCTTCGGCCCTCCCGGCTGAGTGGTAGTAGTAGCCTTAATGTGGGAGCCCCCTAGTGACGGGGAGGAATTGGACACGACTAAATTAGGGAGAAAATCGGGGAAAATTTTTAAAAAAAGAAGACCTGCTAAAGAGGTAGGCATTTTCTTCAAAACTTGATGACTCCAGTGATATGGATGTTTAACATGTGGAATTTCCTAATACTGATGATGTTTATGATGATGATGATGATGATGATGTGAGAGATCTATCAAACCTCACTGAAAATGATTAGCATTGTTGTGTCTAAAACTGGAGAGCATATTTAATGTATCGAACAGGTTTATTAATGAAGTTATTGAAGAGGTACACTTCATCTCCCACTCAGCATCAGGGCCCATCATCAAAGATATTTTACAGTCATGTTTGAGGAAGCAAAATTGTGAAATTTATGAGGCTGTTGTGGCAGACATTGTGGCAGATCTTTGTGATGCCAACCCCTTTACCCTTTACCCTGAGTAGTGGTGGTCCACTTTCTTCTGCCTACAAAAGAAGAGCATTTTTAAAGGAGCAGTTTGGTGTGGTGGAACCAGAGATTCGAGATTTTATATTCAATGATAGTGAAGTTCAATGTAACAATGACACTCAGTACAGGGCATTGTCTGATGGCATTTATTATATATACTGTATACTATACTCATATATAACTAATGAGTTGTTTTCTGGAAAATATCCCACCATTACTATCATTCTTTATGTAGATGACTTTGAGATATGCAATCATCTGGGTACATCAGGGAAAAAAACACAAACTCACTGCTGTGTACTGGTTGTTAGCTGGTGTTCCAGTTCCAAGCACCTGATGCCATTCCGGAGAGACAGACTGTCCCTACCGGCCTCAGAGGCCATGGTGCCCTGCTCACTCTCTCTTTCCCTTTAAATAGAATTGCGACAGAGCCTTATTTCTGTTAGCGTCTGTCTGTGTGTGTGTGTGTGTAAAGATGAGAGGAGGAGGAGAGAGGTATGTTATCTAATGACGCGCATACACAGACAAACAGTGCAGGCTGAGAGAGAGAGAGAGAAAATGGATCTTTACCCTCACACATTAAACACACACACATACACAGACCCTTTAAATTTTTGTTTATTTTTCAGTGTGTCACAGTCGGGTCTGGTTCCGAATCAAGTCAAACACCACGCCCCCATCTCCGGAATACTAATTATCACACAGCATTCAGCGTCTGGGCTCGTATGGACGAAAGTGGACAAAATCGATACAGAAAGTAAGACTCGAATACTTTTCCAAACTACTTACCTGTACTCCTTGTTTCCTGTCTGTCTCCCTCGTCTTCGTCTCCGTGGCTCCGTGTGTGCGTGTTCGTATATCCCTCGCAGGCGCTTCAGTGGTTCCAGCTCCGATTCCTCGTCGCTCACTATCCTCCCCAAAGGAACAAAGGGGAAGGATGAATCTATGTCGCTTCCTCAGCGAAAGTTACGTTTCACATTGCACCGTACCTAATTCCGACTGTGTATGCTTGAATCTTTTTTTTTTTTTACATTTTTTAAAAATTTAAAACTTATATTTATTTAACAAAATATCAGATCATTTGCTATGCTTGCAAATTGTTATAGGATGAGTCCACCCCTTAGATGTCCCTTGAGAGTTAACTGGAGTCCATCTGTGGGAAACTGAATGGCCATAATTAGGAAATTTAGTTTAATTAAGATTTTAATACTACTACTACTAGTCTTAGTTATGCTGCTTCCTAATCCAGGACTTTAACAGGATTCTTATCAGTTATTTTATATCAAGAGAAACAAACAGAAATAAATAAAGAATGGAATTAATGCTGCTTTATCTTCTCGTACTGTGTATACTTAACTTTATCGACTAGCAAGCTGCAACAGCATAGTTTAAACAAATCACTTATATAGACTATGTGTTAATTGAAGTGTAATGTAAAATAATTATTTACAACAACTTACTATTACAGACTGATGGTCATGGTAAATATTTATGATTATGTGATTTAAGTTAGTGATCAGTGAAAATTATTGCCCTTTCCTAACCTCTTGCTAATTGTTCCTAAAAGTTGCTCCTGTGGCGCCCCCCTTAACCTTCGACTGCTCAACTGCTCAGATGTATAATGAAATAAAAATGTAAGTCGATCTGGATAAGGGCGTCTGCCAAATGCTATAAATATAAATGTCACAAAGCGATAATGTGTGCAGGGCCAAATAATGGCCCAGAGAATGTTGGAATCATTCCGGAGGGGGTGGAAGTGTTGGATAACAGTAATTAGGAAATGTACCTTTTGTAGTGACAAACTTGTTTGCTCTTGTGTATGCTATAAACCCGAGCTACTCACAAGAGATAAAATGGGCATTGGTGACTCAGTGGGAGGTTTCTCGCCGAAACATGTGCCAAGATGTTGTGAGGATCAGACGGCCTGCTGTGGTGACCCATCAACGGGAGCAGCTGAAAGACCAACAACAAGTCACAAGAGTGAAAATACAGCTTTGAAGCTCTGCAGAAGATTATTATGGAGCTAGCTGAAAAAAATTATGTGCAAAACTACAATCTCCCAAAACACTGCTTTCTTTTTAAAAATCATTATTAGGAAAAAAAACTTCCTTAATGTGATGAAAAGCTTGAAAAAAAAAAACTGAACTACATGTGCAAGTGCAGATTTTAGTCCTTGTTGAAATGTTACTGTTCATTGTATATATTTATTGACATCACATACAGTCATGGCTGAACAGTGCCCAACCAATTCATCAATGCCTAAACACACCCACTGTAGCTGGTAATTAGCTGACTCAACTTGTCTGTCTGGATTTTTAAAATCCCTGCTGCAGATAATTTCACTTAAATATATATACATTATTTTTACATTTTAGTTGAATAAAGTTAAATACTGGAAAGATTTTCAATGTAATTAAATGGCTTTCTTTCAGCATTAAAAGATTCTTTTGTAGCAACTTCATTTACCTGGGTTGGATCAACTTTGTTTGCAACTGTAAAAATTCATTTTTACAAATTCATTAAGGTGGGATCAACATTAAAATATGTTGCTCCAACACTATTGAATTATGTTGGGCCCAAGTCTAGTAAATAAGTTAAATAAAACCTAATAAACTAAGTTGAATGAATCTAAGAACATGGAGCTGGGCCAAACAAATAGCTTAATGCTGAATGAGGGCCAATAAATCGTGTGGAAATACTTTCCATAATTGAATTCAGTTCAAACAGTTATTTTTTTAATGCACTTTTCAGATTTTTATTTGGAAAAAAAATTAGGAAACAACTTATCATTTTCCTTCCACTTCACAGTTACAGGTGAAACTCGAAAAATTTGAATATCGTGCAAAAGTTCATTTATTTCAGTAATGCAACTTAAAAGGTGAAACTAATATATGAGCTAAACTCATTACATGCAAAGCAAAATAGTTCAAGCTGTAATTTGTCATAATCGAGATGATTATGGCTTACAACTCATGAAAACCCCAAATCCACAATTTCAGAAATTTAGAATATTACATGCAATCGATAAAACAAGGATTGTACATAGAACAATATCGGACCTCTGACAAGTAAAAGTATGCATATGTACTCAGTACTTGGTTTGGGCCCCTTTTGCAGCAATTAATGCCTCAATGCGGCGTGACATGGAAACTATCAGCCTGTGGCACTGCTGAGGTGTGTAGTGGCCTTCAGCTCTTCTGCATTGTTCGGTCTCATGTCTCTCATCTTTCTCTTGGCAATCTGCACCACAGATTCTATATGGGGTTCAGGTCAGGTGAGTTTGCTGGCCAATCAAGCACAGTAATGTTACGGTCACTGAACCAGGTTTTGGTGTTTTTGGCAGTGTGGGCAGGTGTCAAGTTCTGCTGGAAAATGAAGTTAGCATCCCCATAAAGCTCGTTTGCGGAAGGAAGCATGAAGTGCTCCAGAATCTCCTGGTAGACGGCTGCGTTGAACCGGGAGTTAATGAAGCACAGTGGACCAACACCAGCAGATGACATGGTTCCCCAAATCAACATAGACTGTGGAAACTTCACACTGGACTTCAAGCATCTCGCAGTGTGTGTGCGCCTCTCCATTCCTCCTCCAGACTCTGGGTCCTTGGTTTACAAATGAGATGCAAAAGTTGCTCTCATCAGAAAAGAGGACTTTGGACCACTGAGCAACAGACCAGTTCTTTTTTTCTTTAGCTCAGGTAAAACGCTTCTGACGTTGTTTGTTGTTCAGGAGCGGCTTGACAAGAGGAATACGACATTTGAAGCCCATGTCCAGGATCCGTCTGTGTGTGGTGGCTCTTGATGCACCGACTCCAGCCTCAGTCCACTCCTTGTGAAAGTCCCCAACACTTCTGAATGGCCTTTTCCTGATAGTCCTCTCTAAGCTGTGCTCACCCCTGCTGCTTGTACACCGTTTTTCTTCCACACTTTTCCCTTCCACATAACTTTCTATTAATGTGCTTTGATACAGCACTTTGAGAACATCCAACTTCTTTTGCAATTACCTTTTGAGGCTTTCCCTCCTTATGTCAGGATGTCAGTGATGGTTTTCTGCACAACTGTCAGGTCAGCAGTCTTTCCCATGATTGTGCTTCCTACTGAACCAGACTGAGAGACCATTTAAAGGCTCAGGAACCCTTTTTAGGTGTTATGACTTAATTAACTGATTAGAGTGGGACACTTTGAGCCTAGAATATTGAACCTTTTCACAATATTCTAATTTTCTGAGATTGTTGATTTGTCGGTTTGTGTACCATTCATTTGGCCTGGGACTGAGGCTCCTTCATAAGCTCTAGAATCAACCTTCAACTACTGCTAACACCTATTATCACCTGTTAAGAACTACTGCAACTAGAGCTGCTGCTATAGATAAAGAACCAACACTTTCTGACCAATCAGAATCTAGAATTTAAAAAAAGTACTGTGGTAGTAAAATGTAAAAAAACAAGAGTCAGTAAGTGTGGTAGTGCATTAGGACCATGGCTTTAACCTATTCAACATGTGATTTCAGGTCAGTTCTTCTTTAAAGGTAAAACCTGTCAACCAGCATTATTCAGTTGGCTACACCCTCTTTTGCTCTATCTTTCTTTCTTTACACACACACACGCACACACACACATACACACATACAAGTGCATACTTGTCTTAGTAAGTGGCTGAAAGGAGAAATCTCACAATGTGCTTTCGACAGAATTTGTTTTTGTTTTTACTCATGATCTTTGTTTCACTCCTTGGGTATGTAATTATTTCTACTTTTGTTTATTATGATATTTTTATTATTACACTGTTTCCTGGAATTTTAAGATATTAAATTAATAGTTAATCCACAATAATATTCTGCATTGGCTTAAAGAGTGTGCCTTGTGAGAAAATACAGGATAATGAAATGTCTGTCCACATGCTTTTGCAAAATCAGAGTCAGATTTTTTTTTCTAATTATTATTATTATTTATTTTGTGAAATTAGATTTTTGTTTGATGTTTGTTTATTTTGATGGCACTGACGTTTGCAACAAAAAAAAACTTAATTTTCTTTATAAAACATATAATGAGAGGATGGTAATGGTTGTTATAGTGCATTATCTGATACAATAGATTGTTATAACAGCCTAACAAAAAGTTATATTTTGAGAGCATCCTTCCCTTCTGGCTGCAAGAGGTCTGATATGAGGCGAGGGGATTTTTTTAGGGGAGGTTCATTATTGAAGACACACACATTGAAGTCAGTTAAGTCTCTATGAAACGGGAAAGCTGAGGTAAAACTTTGTTCATGAGATACTTGAACATGTGTGAAAATAAGGCTGCACATAGGAGAAACAAATCTCACAAGAAATCTCTGTATATCAGTTAAGTTTGTCCTAGAGACCTTAAGAGAACAAAAAAACAGGAAGTTTGCAGTTACTTAGTGTTAGTAAAACTTAAACAAAGCCATGTGCTGTTCTTAGGTCTGAATAGATTCCACCTCATTCAAGTTCTTTCAAATATCTGACCAGGTTGACTTCTAGTGTACGTATGTGAAAGTGTGAACAATAGGAAGTGGAATAATGACATTTGCACATACAGTAACTGGAGATTGATTAAAAACAATTGTACTTCACTTCCCCTTCTGAAATGTTTGGTAAAAGGTGAAAAGATGCTACATAAGTATATAAAAACAGATAACAAAGACAATGCTTTCATTTAAGGAATGATATTTTATTCTGGTTGTTTTTTCTTAATGATTCAGGTTTTGAGTTGTGTAATGAAGGATGTTCTAGATGTAGGTTTAGATGTGCAGATTCACAGAGCTATATTAAACTTGTCCAACAAAACAGAGATATAGATTAAGATACGTTCATGGCGCAGGCAAGGGTTTGGCTAACAACAATCAGTATAAGCCAGAGGACACAATGAGCAGCAGGACGATTTAAACTAGATAAAAAATACATCAAATAAAAGGATTGTTAATGCCTGGGAGTGGTTGGAAATAAGTGTGTACACCTGCAAACTGCATGCTGAGAGCTAAGAGTGAGGGAGAATCATGTGACATGTTGAAAAACAGGTTTTCAGAAAATTGTATTAATTTCCTGACCAATCAGGTTGCAAATTGTTAGAAAAAGAAGAATAGAAATTGAGTGCTGTTTATGAGTTAGAACCCAGGGAATGCTAAAATGCAGAAAAATAATATGATCTCATATTTCATCATATGATTTCATCTAACTAGTTTCATGTGTTTGTCAAAAAAAAAAAACTAGTCAGTCTCTTATTTGAATGTATAAATGTATTAATACTTGCATTTCGATATTTATAATGAATAACAGATGTTTTCATTATCAGGTTATTATCCTTGAGCCACAAATCTATCTGGATTAGGTATGCAATTCCACACTTGCACCCACCTAAGCATGTGTGTGTGTGTGTGTGTGTGTGTGTGTGTGTATACAGTCATGGCCAAAAGTTTTGAGAATTACATAAATATTGGAAAATGGAAAAGTTGCTGCTTAGGTTTTTATAATAGCAAATTGCATATACTCCAGAATGTTATGAAGAGAGATCAGATGAACTGCATAGTCCTTCTTTACCATGAAAATTAATTTAAACCCTCCCCCCCCCCCCAAAAAAAAAAAAAACTTTCCACTGCATTTCATTGTTGTCATTAGAGGACCTTCTGAGATCATTTCAGTAATCGTCTTGTTAACTCAGGTGAGAATGTTGACGAGCACAAGGCTGGAGATCATTTTGTCAGGCTGATTGGGTTAGAATGACATACTTGACATGCTAAAAGGAGGGTGATGCTTGAAATCATTGTTCTTTCATTGTTAACCATGGTGACCTGCAAAGAAGCAATCAAAAAAATCATTCCGTTGCATAAAAACGGCTTCACAGACAAAGATATTGTGGCTACTAAGATTGCACCTAAATCAACAATTTATAGGATCATCAAGAACTTCAAGGAAAGAGGTTCAATTCTTGTTAAGAAGCTTCAGGGCGTCCAAGAAAGTCCAGCAAGCGCCAGGATCGTCTCCTAAAGAGGATTCAGCTGCGGGATCGGATGGCCACCAGTGCAGAGCTGCTCAGGAACGGCAGCAGGCAGGTGTGAGCGCATCTGCACACACAGTGAGGCCAAGACTTTTGGAAGATGGCCTGGTGTCAAGATGGGCAGCAAAGAAGCCACTTCTCTATAAAAATAACATCAGGGACAGATTGATCTTCTGCAAAAAGTCTGGCGAATGGACTGCTGAGGACTTGGGCAAAGTCATATTCTCGGATGAAGCCTCTTTCAGATTGGTTGGGGCATCTGGAAAAAGGCTTTTCCGGAGAAGAAGAGGTGACGCCACCATCAGTCCTGTGTCATGCCAACAGTAAAGCATCCTGAGACCATTCATGTGTGGGGTTGCTTCTCATCCAGGGGAGGGGGCTCACTCACAATGCTGCCCAAAAACACAGCCATGAATAAAGAATGGAACCAAAACACCCTCCAACAGCAACTTCTTCCAACAATCCAACAACAGTTTGGTGAAGAACAAGGCATTTTCCAGCACGATGGAGCACCGAGCCATAAGGTAAAAGTAATAACTAAGTGGCTCGGGGACCAAAACGTTGAAATTTTGGGTCCATGGCCTGGAAACTCCCCAGATCTTAATCCCATTGAGAACTTGTGGTCAATCCTCAAGAGGTGGGTGGACAAACAAAAACCCACTAATTCTGACAAACTCCAAGAAGTGATTATGAAAGAATGGGTTTCTATCAGTCAGGATTTGGCCCAGAAGTTGATTGAGAGCAGCCCAGTCGAATTGCAGAGGTCCTGAAAAAGAAGCCTGCAAACACTGCAAATCCTGACTCTTTGCATAAATGTCATGTAATTGTCGATAAAAGCCTTTGAAACATATGAAGTGCTTGTAATTATATTTCAGTACATCACAGAAACAACTGAAACAAAGATCTACAAGCAGTTTAGCAGCAAACTTTGTGAAAACTAATATTTGTGTCATTCTCAAAACTTTTGGCCTCGACTGTACTTTATCTGTACCTTAAACACATTTTATTTCTTTCACTCAGGAAACATGGCAGCAAAATTGCCGTTTCTACCTTTTCTACTTTACCCAGTGTCCTTGACCCAATGCTAAATTGGATGGATGTTTTTGCATTAATTTGCAGTAATTGCTCAAGCCAATCACTGAATGTGTCTGTTATCAAACATCTATTAACTGTGTGATAACCCAAGTGTGATGGTTTTGTGCTTTCAGTGGTGGGTTGGTGTGCAAAAAGGCTGTGTGAGTACACAAGGACATAAACATGTTCATACCTTTATAGTTATACATCTACAGAGTGCAGACACATGAAAAATATTCAGAAAAATTTGTCCGCAGGCAACTTTCCCTCAAGGTGCTGGCAAAGTTATCTTAAACTAGATTGTTGTTTAAAAGCTCACATAGTCCCCGGTGGCATATGAATTAACATGGGATGCCTCTAGTCAGTCAGAAACTTTTTTTCCTTCATACTTATTGTGCTTTATCATGGAAATAAAGGAAATAAAATATGTAACAGGCAATTTGTTCTTGATGAAGGATGAACCAAGGAATGAATATAATAAAATCTTTATGAGGAGGTTATTTAAGTAGTAAGAATGATTGGCTTCGCTAAATAATAAAAAAAATCAGTACTTGACTTGTGCAGTAAAATTGAACTGAAAAAGATTTGACGTATTTTTAAATTCCATTTTTTGTGGACCAATGATTGTTGGTGATTTCATGCCCTAAGTCTGTGTCTGTTGATCATCCTTTAGGGCCGAAAAAATCATGTCAATATGGGCTTAATCTTTCCTCCTGGGTGATAAATATGATGTTTGCTTTCTCTGAAATAACTGACTATATTGTCATATTTATTTGCTCTCTCTCTCTCTCTCTCTCTCTCTCTCTCTCTATATATATATATATATATATATAAAACATGCAATAAATCTCTGTCTGTTGATCTTTCAGGGATGATAAAAAACATGTTAATATGGACTTAATCTTTCCTCCTGGGTGAGAACACACACATACACATATATGATGTTGTAGGGGATAATGTTGGGAAACTCTGGAAAAAAATAAGAGAGAACCGCAATTTACTCCAGAAAACTTCTGGAATGTCATCAAGAGGAAGATGGATGGTCAGAAATCATCAAGCAAAACTGAGTTGTTTACTTTTTTGCAATAGAGTGGTATTAAGTTATCCATCAGCAATGTAAAAAACTGCTGGTGAGCCAAAACGCATAAAGCTGTAATTACAAATCAGGGTTATTCCACCAAATAATGCTATTGAATGTAATTTAATGTTATTTAACCAAAGCATTAATATGATGCTTTGGTTAAATGACAAATAAAATCTGCAAATACTGCATGATCTTGGATTATTTTAAATTTATTGCGATGTTATCATTTCCTTTAAATATACACTATAATAAAAATAGTTATATTTTGAATTTAGGAATATAGTCAGCAGTTCACAATTTTTTTTCAAAAAAAATGTTCATCTCATCAATATATGTATATGTATAGAGTATATGTACAGTCTGTGAGCCTCCTTTCAGCATTTATTTGCTAAAATGGCTGTTGACATTAAATTTAATTGATTGTGAAGAGTGATTTCATTTAATTTAAGCTTAGTAAGGAACAAACAAATACTGGTACTATTATACTATATACCATTATACACTAATAATACTACTACTATACTACTACTACTACTAATAATAATTACCTTATTACCAGGATTGCGATCTCTCAGCCCAGTGTAAATAGCAGGTGAGTGGACAAATAAAAACAAAACAGACAGATCACAGTTTTCCTTTAATTTGTTACCTGTCTGTACCTACCCCTATTCTTTAAACTAATTTGAAAGCCTAACAAATTTTTCGTGTGTGTGTGTGTTGTCAGACGGCCAGATGTTGCCATGACAACCCAGTGGTTAGCACCAATCGTGTGGGAGGATACATTTGACTTGACGGTGTTTGACACCATCTACAAACCAAAGAACATCACCGTGGCAATGATTGTCTTCGCTCTGGGA
Source organism: Clarias macrocephalus (assembly GCA_011419295.1). NCBI lineage: Eukaryota > Metazoa > Chordata > Actinopteri > Siluriformes > Clariidae > Clarias > Clarias macrocephalus. Next base: position 43,386 of record JAAGKR010004653.1, read on the forward strand.
AAGTAGGTTTTATTGGATTGTACCCTGATAAAATGAAAAAAATATATATATATTTATTTTAACATGCAGTCATATAGACAATAGTATTTACACATGCTGGAGGAAATGCCCCAAGAATAAAAAATTATGTTTTTATACATGAATGTTGTTTTAGTGTGTAGAATCCTAAACGGAAATACTGACTCAGTCTAGCAGCAACATCAAACACCTCGGTAATGAACCTGTGAATATGTTCCTGCAGTTATGTAAGTTTCCTCAAGGACCTGCTGGAGTCAGCGGAGAAGCACTTCTTTGTGGGCTACCGAGTCCATTATTATCTCTTTACGGATATTCCAGATGAGATTCCTGTGATAACCCTTGAGGAGGGGCGTCAGTTGACTGGCATAAAAACAGCAATCTCGAACCGCTGGCAGAAATTCTCACTCCACAGAATGGAGATGATTGAGAAGCTAATTGAAGAGGAACTCATCAAAAACGCCGACTACATATTTAGCCTCGGAATTGACACCAAATTCTATGGTCACTGGGGGGCGGAGTCTCTGGGGGACCTCGTTGGTGTGATGCATGCTGGGTTTTTCGGAAAACCTCGGGAACAGTTCACATATGAACGGCGTCCTGAATCTAAGGGGTACATCCCTTTAGAAGAAGGAGACTACTACTATAATGGGGGCGTGTTTGGAGGACGCCTCAAGAACGTGTACAATTTGGTGAAGACATGCCGCATAAAGATGGAGGAAGACTACGTCAATCAGATTGAAGCGGTATGGCAGGACGAGTCTCACCTGAACAAGTACTTCCTGTTCAACAAGCCTACCAAGGTGCTCTCACCTGAATACCAGTGGGATGACAGAAAAGAGAAACCCAGCTACATGAAAGTGGTGCGTTTTTCACACGTTGGCTAGGACTATGTGGAGATCTCCACCCATTTTTTTACTGTAATGTCTTTCTCAAAATGATAAAAGAACTAAGGTCTCTACTTATATTATAAACATTTCTTAAGTTTTTAGACCACATCCCCATATTTAAAATGCTCATATGGATTTACATGCAAGTTTTGAAATTTTTGATTTATTAATACTGTAATATTTTTTTAATTAAGCTTTTTTTAGTTTAAGCTAATTTAATTAATTGATTTCATTCTAATAATAAAATTCAGTATAAAGCGAAAGATTGTAAGATAAAGGTAGGTTGTATTGTGTTTGTAGTAGACACACAAGAAAAGATGCCTCAATGTAAAAAAAAAAAAAAAGCCCTGTGCAGCTTTTTGAAGTTTACTCAACTTTTAGAGAAATCTGCTGGCCAAACAAAATATTTCAAATTGCTGTTTAGTTGACAAGCGGCATGGTGGCTTAGTGGTAAGCACCTCCAGGGTCGAGGATTTAATTCAGGTCTGTGTGCATGGAGTTCCCATGTTCTCCCTGTGCTTGCTGGGTTCACCCCCCCGGGTACTCCGGTTTCCTCTCACAGACCAAAAACATACAGATTAAGCTAACTGGCGTTACTAAATTGCCTGTAGGGTGAAAATGTAAGTGTGTACAGACCCTGTATAAAGGAAAAAGACAATATAGACAATGAGTGAGTGAGAGTGAGTGTTTAGTTGATACAACGTGCACCCAGTTTAAAATCTTATGTTGACTCAACTTGTAATACACATATTTAAGTCAGCTCAAGTAGTATTGGTTGTGGGCTTAATTAATTAGTTAGTCTCCCATTGTAGCCCATTGATCTCATTGGTTCAAGTGATTGTTTTTCTATAAAGTTGGCCTATCAATACCCCAACAATAAAAATAAACATTGCTTAAAAAACTTTATTCTTTGCTTTGCATAAAACAGGAGATACAAGTTCTATTTTGCTGAGGTCAATAAAAAAAATAATAAAATTCCCAGTGTTTCTTAACATGTGAATCTGTGAGAAATGTGTCTCTCCAAGTCCAATAGAAATCATTTGGATGGCTTCAAAGGTGTCTATCCAGTCCTTTTGGAATTCAGTGTACAGCGCACAGATCTGACCAAACAACACAGCAACATCAACAGCTTGTTCACACTCCTCCAGTAGCTCTTAAAGGACAACCATCACCCCTCTGACCCAATCCTCCGCAGCAGAGCTCTAGTTAAAGAAAACAACAAAAGTCTTGTACAGTCAAGGATAAATTAATATCATAGAATATCTAATTAATAAGGCTATATACCAGCAGAGTCTGTAAAAGAATATTGTTTCATTTAAAAGTGTTTGATATTTTCAAATTAGTGTTGGAGGTTTCATGGCTAAATGTGAGCAGCCTGGTGGACGATATTCATTGACTGCACATTCCACCAGTAAGAGCAGAGTGTAAAGGTTTAATTAGCAGAGTAATAGCACAGTTAGCTTAAAATATCGCAATGCACACAACATTATGGGTGACACATCAGAGTTCAAAAGAGGACAAATTGTTGGTGCGCTTCTCGCTGGCGCATCTGTGACTGAAACAGCGAGTCTTTGTGATTTATCAAGAGCCGCGATATCCAGGATAACGTCAGCACACCTCAAGAACTGTGGACACAAGAGGAAGCTGTCTGAAAGGGATGTCCAGGTGCTCATCCGGATTGTATCCAAAAAATATAAAACACACAGCAAGACTGTGGGAAGTTGAACATCTCCCAGGGCCTGCACAGTCACCAGGTCTTAATATTATTCAGCCACTTTGGGGTGTTTTGGAGGAGTCAGGAAACGTTTGCCTCCACCAGCATCACATAGTACCTGGCCACTATTCAGCAAGAAGAATGGCTCAAAATCCCTCTGGCCACTGTGCAGGACTTGTGTCTTCACAAGGCACAAAAGGAGGTCCTACCCCATACTAATGAATTATTGTGGTCTAAAACCAGGCGTTTCAGTTTCATTGTCCAACCCCTGTATGTGTGCTGAGGCCTTCAAATCAAGTTTAGGGTGTTAGGCTATTTATATATTTTAATATTTGGTCACGTATATGTATATACGTGTGCGCATACATATGCACAAATTCATGCACATGCATGCACACATGTGAACATTATATTAATAATATGACATAATATAATATAATTAATCTCTATTGTTGCATGCGCTATAAGTTCCTTAATATATTACTCGTGGTTGCTGACTTTTTATTCTTTCATGTATTTATTATTGCATTATATTTTTTTGCATACTTTTGTATGATACAAGGCTTTAATATTCTCTATTTTTGAGCATTGAGCTCTCAGAAACAAATGGAACTTCCATTGTCTGGATTTAAATTCCTTTTTTTTTTTTTGCTTTGAACCTTACATGTCTATAAATTTTGGGCCTAGAAATATATAAAAAACATATTAATTATAATTGAATTAAAAAGGAAATTATTTTTTATTTAAAAAAACAATGTACGCAATGTCCTTAACAAATACCACTGTGGGATGTTGCGCCAACAATACAATATTAATTAATTCAACATTTATCTAGTTGGAGTTTTTACAGTGTAGTAGTAAATCTTACTGTTAGTCCTAAGACCTTTCTGCAGTTCAACATACTAGAATGCTTTTTTAAAATACAGGCAATACGAGATAACACATGCAAAATAAAATAAAAAAAGTCAAGGTACTTGAAGTCCAATGTGAACATTCCACAGTTGTTGATGATTTAGTGTGCCATATCATCTGCTGGTGTTAGTCTACTGGGTATTGTGAACCAGCGACAGGGTCATGGGCAACAGTGCTCATTGATGCACATGTGGAACAAAGCCACAACCGTGTAGTCATATTTTGATTATAATCGATTTTAAGAGCTGAATCAAATCAGCATAACAAAATATTTTTTCAGTCCTACTTAAAATTATATTTTTAATTTGATAAAGTGTGCTGACAAGACCGGAGAAAGTCCTTGTCCAGAAAAAGGGTTCACATTTTTAAAATGCTTAACAACTGATTAAAATATATGAAAATGTATATTTATTCTGTAAAATACATAAATAAATGTAAATGTGTTAAATTAAATTAAATTTTGTTTGTGTCCTGACATCAGACATTCACCATCATAACTGGGTAACTGAAACTCCAAGGACCCCTTCATGTCTATTTTAAAGATTTTATATTGATACTGCTGTAGTCACAACCATAATGCATCAACAACATATGCCTTAAATTCTATTGAATTTAGTTAATTAAAATTAATTAATTTCAAGCACACTAAATATGCATCTAGCAAATGATGGAAAAACAAACTGGCTCCCATATACATTTCAGAAGTTAGCTAGCGTAACGTAGAATTTCGTCAACACTCAGGAAATTCATCTGACAGTCCTGACAAATACATCCAAATTGTGTTTTATTACACTACTTAAAATACTTTTTAATCTTCAATAACACATTAGTTTTTTAAATTCCTGTTAATACAAATGAATTGTTTTGTTTTAAACCATGATTCAATATTAAAATGTAAATTTGTTTCCCATCTGCTAATGTTTACTACTGATGTTTAAAGATAACACCTTATTATTGTGCAAACCGTATTTGTTTCATTGGATTAAATTACTTTTATTTTGAATTATTTAAAACTGTTCAGTTATTATTCATGTGTAGAATATGATTTTAAAACAATTACAGTAAAGTATGATGTTTAACGAATAGCTGAGAAAGGACATTTGAGGCAAAATAAATGTTTAGGAATAATCTAATTTATTACAGGCAGGTATGGCAAGAGAGTAGTTGATAGAGCAAGAAGCAAAAGAAAGAGAAGAGAGAAGATTTATACACAAAAAAATTAATCATGGCATAGTTTATTATTAAGTATTTGCATCCCTTTGATTTTATTTAAATGATAATTTAAAAAATTGTAATCAGATTATTTACAATTAATTAACATTTGTTAATTATAAAAACTATTTAATTTAATCAGTTAAAAAGTATGAATTTAGTTACAATGTCTGCAGAACAAGATCCAATAAATTCAATTGTATGAGACTGATTTACATACAAATCGTGCAAATGGAATCGTTTAAAAGCGGAAATGAAGCAGTTCCACACTCCAGTCAGTAGAGGGCGATAGCAGCAGCAGCTGAAGCAACACTTTCATTAACATTTTTTTACTAGAGCAAGCTGGATTGTGACCACGTTTTAAGGTAAGTTGTACATCTGTAGTCATCCTTCATAATTTGTTGGTTTCTGCATGTGTAGATATTTTTAGCGTTGTTTATATCGTATTACACTAATATAAATGCAATGACTAGACAGTTTTTTGTTTAGACCACTAGCTAGCTAGCTTGCACATGGCCCTAATAAATATGAGCTAACTTGGCCACTTAGCATTTTTCTCATTGGCCAATATTAGATGTATTACCTATTAAAACATATAGGGATATTTTTTATTATTTACATCCCTATTTTCTGACATAAATGTCTAGTAGCTGTGTTAAAGAGACCCTTAACATCTTAGCTGGGGGTTATAAATAAGTCTAAACCGGAAACATCCTCAGGTAAATTTTTGTCTGAAAGGACGTCCAGTCACACCTACAGATGGTAAACGAGCGGTAATTCTACTTTCACCATCGCACCTATGCTATGCGTTTGCTGGCCTTTACCACTGAGTGGCGCTATATAACTACAGACCGACGCCTTAGGCCTTAGTTCATTCTCTCAAAGATTAATGAGCCGCAGCTCCTTTAGAGCTTCACATAGTAATGGATAAAATCAAGTGTAACATTGCAGTTAAACGAATTAAACTAAATGACCATAAAATTGTCAGACCGTGATACTGCATCAGCCGATATCTTTGTCATTCAGCCCCGTTTGTGTTTTTGCGGTAAGATGAGAATGAAACGCAGTAGGTTATTTTTGATCATAATTTTCTTTAATAAATACGAGTGAAACATTCAACAAATTTACAATCACAGTACTAAAATTATAGTAATACATATAGCCGTTTCTTATTTGCATCAAATTTAAGCAAAGTAAATGTACAGTACAGACCAAAAGTTTGGACACACCTTCTCATTCAAAGAGTTTCTTTATTGTGTTCTTTATTATGTTCTTTAGCCCAAACAAGTCTCTTCTGCTTGTTGCCGGTCCTTAGCAGTGTTACATAGCCTTTAGATCATATCATGTGTAACACTAGCGTAGCCAGAAAACAGACTCTGGGTGTGCATCAGAAAAAGGTTGCCAGATTAATGTTCAAAAACAATATAATAAAACTATATAAGCTACATAGCCTTTATAAGACTTTTATTTATTCCAGTTTTATTTTTTCAAATAATGAAAGTAAACATAATTTATCAATGAATTATTAAGATGGTCAGAGTCAGTCCAGAGGAGGATCACAGCTCAACATCCCGGAGCCCAAAACTCATTTAAATTAAATTAACAAATATTGTAAGTAAATTACAATAAACCATGTTTAGAAAAGCGTTTTTATTTAGATTATAAATAATAATCCAGCATTTATTTTAGGTGTGCCAGCTGCCACTGTTCTTATACGGCTCTTTATCAGAGTAAATCATTCAGTAACAAGCCTGTAAATTTCCATGTTAAACAGGTACATCTGTATGAAAACACTGATATCATGAGCTATTGATCAGTGATTTATGTAAACAACTCTGTTCAGATGTAAGTGAATGCTCATTGCTGCACGGTTCGGGGGAGGGACGTGCTGATGATGTTTGGTCTGCTTTCTGTGTGTTTTGATGTGTGTGTGTAGGGGGGGATGGGGGCATCACCTGAGAGGTGTAAATAGGTCTAACATTCATGAAAAGTCGTGGATTATTCAGTGAAACAGAGGCTCTGCTGACAAAAGTTAGGCACATCAGTCAGTCAGTGTGAAAGAGATGGAAAATTTCCTCATCATAACATGCCTTGTATTGTTTGTATGGTGATAGCCGTGGGCTGAAGAAACATAAAAGTCTATTTGAACAAAAAAAATATTTGAACAAACCAAAAGAAAACAAACTTCAAACAAAGGATGTTTGCTTATGGCTTGGAGCAAGACACACAACACTAATCAAATGACAGACAGACTAATATTTAACACAGACAGGAGGACTGACTAAACATGGAGACCTACAGAAGCCTACTAGCTGTTACGCACACTAGCTGCTAAGCTGGATGTTAGCTAATCAGACTAGTTGCTAACAGACTAGTAGTCAGAGGTCTAAGGGCAAACAGACTGGGTACACAGCAGACTAGGTAGGGGACAGACTAAGAACTAGAAGGTTAGTGGCTAAGCAGGTTAGTATCTAAACAGACTAAGATCTAAGCAGACGTAGAGACTAGACAAACTAGAAGACTACACAGACTAAGAACTAGGCAGTATCACCATGTTAGTAGTAAAACAGACTAAGATCTAAACATTCAACAGTGGTACTTACACAGGGGGAACCAAACCGGCTACAAAGCAAACTAACACAGTGAACAAAGACAGCTCCATACAACATATGCCAACTTAACTAAAACAGAACAGACCCGAACCGAACCAAACCAAACCAAACCGAACCAAACCAAACCAACAGAAAGGAAAGCCCAACTGACAATAATAATGCTCGACCCAGTTTCCCAGAACAAACAGCTATTTATAGAATGTCGAATGAGCTACTTCGGTTCAGGTGAGACCTCATCACCTGACCAAGGTGCCTTTTGGGAAACTGAGTCTACAAACAAAAACTACAAAACTAAACATAGTGCCCTCTGGTGGTGAACCCTCACACATAATAATAGTTTTAAATAATATATATTTTTTATATTTTATAAAAAATACCAAAGAAAATTGTGTATAGAGTGATTAAAACAATACAATTCATGTTATGATATGGAAAATCTCAATTTCTTCCATTCCAGGGATTAAAAACGGTAACAATGTCAATTTTACAATCTGGAATCCAGAAGAGGAAATTTACACAAATTTAAAAAGAGGCCTGAAGCACTGCAAGTCTTCAGAAAGGCCTCAGATCCAAGAGGGTCTTAAAGTGGGAAGGGGTGCATTTTAGTTTCTCTGAATGTATAGGTGAGAACAGCTGATTCACACCTGGGGAGGGGTGAATTATTTGCATTTGAATGTTGACTGACATTGTAAAGCACACACAGTAACACTAAAACAACAACAACCCAGGATAAATAGGAATAAGAGGCCCTGATTATACTGCATAAATACTATTTAGTACACTACTATTTAGATAGAAAACAAATTTTAGATTATGTAATTTGTATAAAACGTGAATTATTGGCGCACCCACTGCTGTGGAGACGACGAGATGGCATGACTATCTTCATCACTACATTGTAAACCCTAATGCTCAAAGTAAGTACTGTTAACTTAAATAATTGCAATTAGGTCAAATTAATAGACCTTTTTGAGTATTCAAAACTTTGATATTTATGAGTTTGTAGAAATGACACTTTGATATAAAATTTGATATTTTAAGTAATTGTAAGTACTTAAGTAACAGTAACTGTCACCTTAAAATTCCACCAACATAAAATCTACAGAGCATGTGAAAGGCCTGGGTTCGATTCCCAACAACTGGATTGTCTGCAACAAGTTCAACAAACTCAACAATTGACAGTTCTGTTTACTTAAAATCGGAAACATCATTACTTAAAAAATTGGATGTAACTGATTACCTAAAATATTTTGAGTTTTGGTTTACAGTGTACAGCTGAAACCAAAGAGATCACTAATTTATCAATGAATTATTAAAATGACCAGAGTCATCATCTCCTTCCTGTTTTTTCCCCAGACGCATTCTTTAACTTTATGCGTGCGGCAGAGTGCTGATTAAACTACGTAGAGAAGTCCAGTCTCCCAACAGACCCCGAGTTACACTCCCCGCTGTATCTTATAGCGCGGGGAGAAGCCCGGGATCATTATCGTCGATAGCTCACCAGCAGTGCCTAATTCCGCAGCCCTGCTCCTTCGCGCATCATCAGAAGGGGAAGCTGCCTAGCTAGTGAGCGAGGAGCGATATTGATTTGGGGCGAGGAGCGATATTGATTTGGGCGCACGCCCATCACAGGCGCACGCCGTGACAACTTGTAACACAATAACAATAATATTTCGAACATTTTGCAGTTTTCAAACAAAACAGTTGTTGGGTCAAAATAACTCAACCAGGTGTTCATTTTTAAACGACTACATCTCATTTGACCCAACATGAGCAACCCAACAATGTGTTTAAAGTACCCGAAATAAACCAGAATATTGACCCAGCATAAAAAACCCAACAAAGTGTTTACAGAAACAACACAACATTTTTAGAGGGGCTGTTTTGAGTTATTTTAATGTTTTGTTCTGAAAGTCTAGTTTTCCAGTTATTGCTATATTTAAAGTTTAATGTCTTTGAATGTTTTTTTTTAAATAACAATAAACAGATACAAAGATAGATAGAGATAAGATATATAATAGTTCATTCTTTGTCCAAATAAAAGCTAGTGTCAGTAAAAAGCTAGAACAAATAAAAGCTAGTCAGCTAGTGAACTTGTTTTAATGTTTAAGTTCAATGTTTTTTTACTCATTATTGTACAGCAAATATCAATAGCTATGGTTCAGATTTTTCATGCTTGTTGTATAAAATACACAAATGTGGAAATTACCATCACTGTAGTATTTCTTCAATACAACATATTGTTTCACTTTGCGCCACCTGGTGGTCACAAATTACTTTGAAATGCGACTGATTTATTTTAGCCGCTGTCGTTTTGTTGCGGCGGTGAGCATGGTGATAATAGACATTCCCCTTGTCTACCTACTGTACAGTGCATTATTGAAGAGCAGCATCTCGTTCCTGCTTTTTAAGAGAACAGGGTTACAGCAAAGTAACTTTCAAAAGCGGAGGACAGAAGGCTTCGATAACAACAGGATGCATGGTCAGGAATGGAACTTTCGGAAGATAATTCGGGTGAGGATGCAGAATAGCTTTGACTAGCCCAGGGACAAAGTCTAGGCACGATGGCAAAATCGACAGAGCCTGCAAATCCCCAAATCTCTTTAGACAAGTAATGGCAATTAGAAAAACTTAAGAGTCAGAAGCCTGACAGGCGCTGACTCTAGTGGTTCGAAAGGGGTATCAACCAAAGCTCCCAAGAAGGGACCGTCATTCTAGTGGTCGGCCTCAACCGTGTAGCTCCATAATAAATAAAGCAGGCAACTAAAGAAACCCCATCAGTCAGAACATGACAAGCTGAAATAGCAGCTACGTATGTTCTGAGAGTACTAGGGCATAAGCCCTAGGACAACTTTTCTTGCAGAAACTCCAGCACTGAAACAATTTGGTAGTGGACTGGGTCTACATGCTTTGCCATGCACCAACTTTCAAATAAACTCCATTTCAGGGCATACGTTCTTCTAGTGGAGGGAGCCTTAGTACTTAGTACCGTTTCAATTACACTGGCTAGAAAACCAGCAACTCTTAATTGGTCCCCAGAGGTGAAGGTTCCAAAGCTTGGGCTGGGGATGAAATATTATCCCCTGCACCTGAGACAGAAGATCCCTCCCCACTGGAGTCACCCACGGTGAACGGTCGAGGAAAAATATTAGATCCGAGAACCACACTCTGGTCGGCCCATGGGGCACTATCAATACGAGGCGCAAACCTTGTTGATGGACCTTCGCCAGGGCTCCCAGGAGCAGAGCTATCAGAGGAAATGCATAAAGACGCAGTCTGGGCCACGTATGGGGAGCTGGAGGACCCAGAAAGTAATAAGGGGACATTGTGCCTTCTCGTGTGAGGCAGAGAGGTCCACATCTGCCACATAAAATCTCTTCCAAATTTGACTGGCTACTCCAGGGTGGAGGTTCCAATCCCCGTACTTCACATCATGTCTGGACAGAAAGTCTGCTCCCATATTCATATGCCCCGAAATATAAATCACCTTGAGGGAAAGGAACTCGTCCTGTGCCCAAAGCAGATCCTGGTGCGCTAGCTTTTTCCAGCGGCGCAAGCACATTCCGCCATGGTGACTTATGTACGAGACTACCGTAGTGTTGTCCACCCGCACTAGGACATGGTATCACCGTGGATGATAAAAAACACTCTGAAAGTAATGAACAATCACTTTCGGACCTAGCTTGATTTCCTTTAGGGTTCTGAGAATGGATTCAACATGCACAACCAGACGGCTGTGCCTGCATTGTGATCAAATTCCATATGACACCCAAATACATGGCCTCTGAGCTGGAAAGAGAATGCCTTTCCCGGCGTTGAGTCTCAATCCTAAAGAATCGAAATGAGCTAGGACGACATCTTGATGTCGAAGCTTTAGCTGCTGAGATTGATCTAGAATCAGCCAGTCATCTATGTAATTCAGGATACGGATGCCCTGGAGTCATAGAAGAGCCAGGGCTGCATTCATGCATATGTATGTGCGGATTTACAGAGCTAGACCAAATAGACGGACCCGATACTGGTAGGCTTCACCACCAAAAGCAAACCTCAGGACCTTCCTTTGTTGTGGCAATATTTCTAAATGAAAATATGCGTCCTTCAGGTCGATTGTCAGAAACCAATCCTCTGGATGGATTTGAGAAACCATCATTTTGGCTGTCCACATTTTGATGTTCAGCCCACGAAGATCTAACATTGGACGCAACCCCCGTCTTTCTTGGGAATCAAGAAATACTGACTTTAATAGCCTGACTCTCTGTCTGGCAGAGGGACATGTTCCATGGCCCCTTTTTCCAGCAAAGTCTGTAATTGCTGAGTCAACAAATGCACTTGTTCCAGTTTCATGGAAGTGGAGACCACGCCATTGAAACATGGAGGATGCAACATGAATCCTGTAGGCTCTCTCTGGAGTTCTTTGTGCCTAAAGAGACATCCCTGGCAGTAGGTTCCCTGCTGCCAGCTTCTCTGAAAGGGGCACAAGTTCTGACACTTCGGCTAGATGGGGGGGTTTGTTAGATGTTCAGCATCCTGAAACGTGGCAGGAAGGAACCAAACACCTAACATTTCGCTGGAGGCTGAGCGTGCCAGGAAGGAGTTTTTATTCCTTATTGGAACTTTTACGCGCCCCTCCCCGGGGGGAGACACCTCCATGGTCCTGGGCACGTAAGCCTCAGGACTTCTTTTTAGAGAAGATAATGCTCCTCGGGTCCAGCCTCTTTGAGGTTGACTGCAAAGCACGGCTAGTCCCACCCCAATCTCTACGAGAGTTTCTGATCGCAAATTTTTTTTGATAGCTGTGTATGTTGGTTAATGTGGTGATTATGTAAAATCCTCTGCCTGGATTTAATGAGATTAACTGATTTGAATGTACAGATCTGGCCATTAAGAATGCACGTTTCGAGAAAAGTGAAAATGACGTTCATTACCTGTAGGGGGCAGTAATGTTTCAATCTGAGTTGTTGTGTGACTACTGAAGCCGAAAATGTTTTATCTCTCTTAAATACTGATATGTATTTATTCTTCATTTTCTTCTCTCCTTCAATGATGTTTCTTCTTTGACTGTGCTTTCTCCATGCAGTAGTATTATAACTGGCCATCTCTGCAGTAGTTAAAACTTTAATTTCATTTGGGGTATTTCTAACAGGCAATCTACTAAATAATAACAAATATATAAAATGTTTGTTGTGAAAGCGAGGTGGGGGGGAGGGAGAAGGAGTTTTACTGTGTAAGACGAGGCGAGGGAAGGGGCTAATTCCACACACATACATACACCGCGCCTGCACGCACAAACGGAAACACTAATCTGTCAGGATTTATTTTTATTTTTTTTTAAGGTAAAGTGCAGGTTACTTTGTTCTATTTTTACTTATGGGAAAATTTGATTTGGGAAAAGTGTTTTGGAATACGAGCCTGCTTCCTGAACTAATTATGCTCGTAATTTATGGGGTTGTCACTGAACGATTTACCCAGACAAAGAGCAATATAAGAACAGTGCCAGCTGGCACACCTAAAATAGATACCAAATTATTTTTTATAGTCTAAATATTTTTTTTCTAAACTTGTGCTACTGTTATTCACTTACAATATTTGTTAATTAATAAATTTTATTTCATTGAGGGCTCCGGCATGTTGAGCCTATTTCCTACATAGTCTAATCAGAGCTCTAGCGCCGCTTGAGTGTAATTCATAAATTATGTTTATAATAATTAAATGAGATGCCCTAAATCGTGCTTTAAAATTAATCTAAAATTCATTTAAAACCAGCGTGTGTAAACCTGTGGCTCGCATGTTCACTTTACAAAAGGCAGCGTTTTGATCAAAAGGCTGATAAACGCATGCGATTTATCGATAAAAATGTAGACATAATCTGCCAGAAATGCAACGAACACAAACACATAGGCTACTCGCTACCAGCTACATGCTGGCTTTTCCAACACAACTGCACGCTCCAATGTGAGACGATTTATTCAAGTCATAATATAATAACATATTTTTGCTGTGTAGTTAATTTTTTCTGGGCATTAGAATTGCATTTCAATGAATGTTTCATGATGCTCCAGATGGCCAGTCCTCCAGTGCCCAAAACTTTCCAGACAATCTACCAGGTTTGTTTATTCTCCAGAGAAAGCATAATACAACTGTCCGTACAGTAAATAAAAACAAAAGTATCAAAATCAAAAAGTATCAAATACCAATTAAATCAGACTTCATAGTTGTATCATTTATCTTTTTTTTTTTTTTTAATCTATTTTATGTTTTGCTGGAGAAATAAAATTTAGGCAGAGACGTCCGCTCTGTCTTGTTAATTCATCTATGGCAGAGCCACAGTAAAGGTCCCATTACGTCCGAGAGCCTCAGTGGAGGCTCCATCTCGTCCAAGAGCCGCCGTGGAAGCTCCATCTCTTCGGAGCACCTCAGGAGAGGTCCCACATCCTCAGAGCCTCAGTGATTGCCCCCGAGTTTGCGTGGAGCGCCTCAGTGGAAGCCCCGGTTATGAGGATGACCCAGTGCTGCATCAGCCACCCGGCTTGGAGGACAACCCGATGCTCGATTTACAAGAGCGATACAGTGCTGGCTTCGCCGCCTGGCCTACATTGATCCGGCGCTGCCTCATCAGCCAGTTCCACAGAGAGGATCCAGTACTGCCTTTAACACCCAGTTTCAATGTCGTGCGTCCACCACCACTCGACCCTGAGAACAAGCTATTGCCGTCTCCGCTGCCCAGCTTCGAGCACAGGCCGCTGCTGCAGCCGCCGCTAGGCTTGACTACGAACCGGTACTGCATTGGCCGCCCGGCTTGGGGTACGACCCAGCGCTGCATCCGCACAGATCGTACACGGATTTATCATGGATCGCTATGGGACCCGCCATGGTTCAATATGATCCCCCACGATGACGCAGTTAACGATGCCCCGCCCCATAAACGCCCCCATGTGCTTTCCAATAAGATGGTTGCAATGCTGCATAATCTTGCCAGGTGGAGCCTTCACTGCTTCAGTTAACTGCAATGTCCAGGCAGCGTTATACAGAATGTCTATATACAGGCATTGTCAACATATTTCATAAATAGATGATATGGTAAAAAAATTAAATAAAAGCGATTAATAAAACAGAATTTTTAAATTACTCAATACACAACCCATGATGCTGATATTTACGATTAATTTATTACTTAATAAATAAAACTAGTTATTGCAATATTTTCCAAGACATCCGTAATAATTCTTACAGACATCTGTAATTTATCCACCCTGGTCACCGACGAATCTGGACCTCCCGGTCTCTGCCCTCCGGTCAGTGCGGGGACTCATGTTACCCCGAGCTGCGCCGTATCGCCAGCCGGCAGCCATCCCAGTCACACTGCCGTCTCAGCTCCTCCTGCTCTTTCCTGCCAGGTTTCTTTCTCTGCTTCTTTCCTCTACGCCGCTTGGGAATCCGCTTGCCGTTCGCGTCGTCTTCCCAACGTGCAAACATCCTTGCCCCCGCCCCCTAAAAGAATCTCCCGGGGAGGATCCTTTGCTATGCCTCTGTTTGGGTCTAGCATTCTGTCACACTCTGTTTGTTCGGATGAACGGAGGCGAGGCATACTTGCAGAGGCGGATGTTCAGCAAAGTGTTTCTTTTATTTTTTTAAAGAATAACAAAAACCAGAGGACTCAAACAAACCAAATCCTTTATGCAAAATAAACCAAAACATGAATAACACACATCCTTTTGTTTAAACGTAACAAATGTTAGACACCCAACTAAACTGAAAACACTCTATTTATAATGAAACTAATGATCAACTCGGTTCAGGTGAGCGCCCACGTCACCTCACCGAGTTGCAACCTGGGAAATGAAGTTTAACCAAACAAAACTACAAAACAAGTCCCTGGGCGCTTTGGCACCCTCTAGGGGTTATCCCTGACAATAAGAA
>JAAGKR010004654.1:0-13615 GCA_011419295.1 Clarias macrocephalus
CTTCGAAACATTTTTATTTAATTTATGCCGCCGGTTTAACTTCAGACAAATGCAGAAGGAATGGCACAGTTTCATTCAATTCTGTCCAGCCAGTTTTGTGTGATGCTGTGACAAAATCTGCCTGGACAGACATACAGACCATACAGACATACAGACAGAATATTTTCTGAGACTGGTTTTGACTCCTCCAATGAATAAAATACATCTTCGACTCTGAGCAGTGTAAAGACAAAACCTTTCTTTTATTTATAGAGATGTGGAACAATTATAACCGGTGTTTTTTTTTTTTTTCTCTTACAGAAATAATATTGTGCTTTAATCAAAGTGAGTTTGCTGTTATAGGAAAATAATCAACAACAGGTTGCTGTGATTTACAGTCACCACCTCAGAGCTGATATTTTTTCCATTTTCACTATTTATGTCTCTCAAACAGATAACCGTATTATACTGGAATTTATAACATACTGCACATTAGCACCCCCTAGAGGCAGAAAAGAAATATTCATATTTCTAAATCTCTATTCATTCTATATATATATATATATATATATATTTTATTTATAACCGAGTGGGTGACTTTTTGTGTGTGTGTTGGTATTTAAAAAACATGCTCTCCTTATTTTTTATCAGATCATATCATACTAATCATTGTCCTATGAAGAACAGCCATATGAGGTTAGTTTTAATCTTTGATCCAGTGTTGCCGCACCATTATTTCGGACACCTCTTTCAGACTGCTGCGACGGCTGATGTCTAAGGGTGAAGGGTAAGGAAACTTTCCCTCCGATGCTTTGGAGGAGCAGCTGTAGAGAACGACGTGTCCTCCTGCTAACCCGAGCAGATCTGCATAACAGAGGCGGCCTGTTAACCAGCAACCCGGCATACATCATTCTCACCGAGCTTTTACAGCGCATGAATAGAGCGCTCCTTTCACTCAGGCTGAAGGAGGAGACGACCCTGATGCTCAGTCTCTCCGCGAGATTCAGAAGAGATCGCTCCTTTCACTATCTCTCACACGCGTAGACGAAGTAGCTGAGCCGCATCACAATCCGGTAGATTAGCATGTCCATGCTAAGACTTTCTTCGTCCAGGACTTTGAAGTGATAAACCACGTGCATATGGGTTGTATGTTAGCGCTACCTCCTGGAGCTGGAGGTGGGTTCGGTGTCCTTAAACATGACACTCCGCCTCTTAGGATTCGCCTCTTAGATCAAGCTTTGGGATTCAGTGTCGGTGTCCCGGGAGCGTTGTTGACCTCACAAGTGTGCGTTTCCATTTTCGTGCCCGTGTGCATCTGATTGGGCCTAATGACCTGTTGTTTGTCAGTCGTGGTAGCCATGGCGACGGGCAGCTTTGTTGTCGAGAACGGACCGATTAATTCAATTGCAACAAATTGCTCAGGATCGATGTGCGTGCGAGTGCGGCGACCCTTCACTCTCCTTAACTCGCTCAAGGTGGAAGGCGAAGCGTTCAAATCAGATCAACATTTAAGAGAAAAAGCCACAAACTGATCTCGGATCAGAAACAAAAACCTACTCTGTATTTTACATGGATTTTGTCCAGCATAGAAGCTTTTTAGTTTTAGGGATATCATGTCTCCCAGGTAACTAAAAGGATAAAAATGTGTAATGTGAAATAGTACAATGATATAAAAACAAGCTTTGTGTTGCAAGTAATCTGACAGGGATGCGTTCAACTCAAACCGGGACTTTTGATTGTGCAGAATAACAGAACACAGACTTTCCCTTTATCTCTCCCCTGCTACACTAATGCACTATGCTTGTGTGTGCATCGTTCTAACATGCTTATGTTCACTAGAGCTTGGATACCATAAAGGTTTAAAGTTTCCTCAGTTCGCCGGAGCCCTGATCGGACTGCCTCCTTCATGTCTGAAACGCCGGCCTCCCGGGAACCCATTTAATGGCCCAAGCATGTGGAGATGGCTTGGAGCGAGGTCAGGACTGTACCGGGGACGTGACAGTGACTCCCAGTCGAGTTCCTGTACCATGCAAGTGGTGTTGGTGTACGATTGTGTCAAGAGTTTCCACAGACTCACAGACTAAAGAGTCTCATCACCGTACTGTGCTGGAAGTTTTCTGTAATTCATTCACAAGTCTGGGTTTGACTTGAACAGCCCTCGCATTGTATTCCTGTACAAAAGTGCGAACAAGTTATAGGAACTGGCTCACATCCAGGATAGAGTTACACAAATAGAACAGATTTTACAAATTTACAGAGCAGATGCTCAGCAGAGTTAATGTGTGTGTGTGTGTGTGTTTTCTTTTCTCTAAACCTCTTGGGCTAATGATTGCAGGAGGCAGTCAGTGTGTGTTGTGTGTGTGTGTGTGTGTGTGTGTGTGTGTGTGTGTGTGTGTGTGTGTGTGTGTGTGTGTGTGTGTGAGAGAGCATATGAGCATATTTGTACACCCATAATCACTTTGCCTTTGGGTTGAATAAATTTTTTGTGTTTTTTTTCATTCCTGATACACACACACACACACACGATTACAGTGCATTTTATTTGTGTGTGCTTTTTTTTTTCAGGCTCCTTAACACATTTCTTAATGCAATTTTTTTGCATGATTCACTCAGGAAAAAAAAAGTTTTTAATACTTTTGATTTGACCCCGTTGACCTTCTACCACCTGAAGTCTCTCGGCGGTAACTGTCCTCTGGCTGGATGTCCACGTCCTGTGTGTTTTTTCATCCTATGGCCTTTATGTGTCAGTATTGTCTCTCCTCGTCTCCTCGACTGTCTGCCTTCAAACGTAGGATCTTCTGCTTAAACTCCAGGTCGTCTTTATAAGTGTGTGTGTGTGTGTGTGTGTGTGTGTGTGTGTGTGTGTGTGTGTATGGATATATATATATACATGTATATCCACCACTACCACTATACTAAGCTTTTAAAGGCTCATCTACTTTAATTCCCTCCCACGTCGGCTAACCTCAACCTTAATGACTCCAATCCTCCTTTTGAAATGTCATCTGGAACAAAGGCAGCTCAAATGGAGGGGGGTGTAAATGTTCCCGGGACAAATAGCTTCACTTTTCTCCCCAGGTCCCGCTCCATTGTGTGGCGACGTGGTTCCCACCCCCTAGTCTCTAAATAGCTTAATCCAACCTGACTCAGAGAAAGTCTGGAAACTTCGAAAGGTCACGGGCAGAGAAGCGAGGTTTCTAATCACAGTCTTCATCTTCATCGAGCTCGTCTCGAGAATCCCGAGAATGAAGGCTTTTCTAACGAGAGCTCGTTTTTAGCTCCAGTCTGAACTTTATCAGAGTGTAAGCAGCCTTAAATCTCCAAACACGTAATTATACACTTGTGATGATAATTTTTTTTTTTAAAAAGTTCCGGCTTTTAAGCCAATGCTCAGTGTTTGAGATTATTCCTGGTTGTAAACGCAGACTGTAACGCCCAGTCCTGCTGGGAGGCTGAGCTGGAGGTAGAGCTCACGCTGAGACTCGCCAGGGGAAATAAAAACAAACATCTCAATAATTAAAAGTTTCTCTTTTACTTTATTTAAACTTGACTCTACGCTTAGACCAAACTCTTTCCAGTTTCAGAGAGAATTTACCGCAAGTAATTAAGAAGCAAACAAAAGAATTTTTGTGTGTGTGTCCTACGAGAACTTTTATTATTTCAATAATAAAAAAAATATATAACCCTCATTTTAACCATGTCCACATTCCCAAAGACTTTGCTGGATAATCTTCAAATAAATGTAATAAAAAAATATATCAATATAAAAAAATAAATAGGTATGTTACATTTTTTTAATGTAAAAAATTATTAAAAGCTAAATATTTATTAATTGATTTCTTATTCATTTAGATTTTATATTTTTAAATTGGTTAAAATAATAATAAATATTATTATTTATTTTTTTAATTATTATTATTATTTTTAATTTAATTATTATTATTATTTTTAATATGTACGATTCCCTTGATGTCGCTGGATAACATTTAAATTAATTTAAATTACATTTAAAAATTGGTTATTTCAAATATATTTTTAAACCTTTATTATTATTTTTTTTATCTTGTTAAATTTAATTTAATATAATCTGTAACCCAAAATAATTTACTTTGTTTCGCATTTGTATGATTCTTATGACTTTGCTGGTTAATAATATTCATTAAAATTCAATATTTTAAAAAAATTATATTTGAAAAATGTATATATAAGAAAATCTGATTTGTCTTTAAATGTACCATTTGTTTATTTTTATCTAATTTTATGTCAATTTTCTTTCATTCGTGGACATTATCCTGAATCTTATTTTGGCATTACAATTATTTTAAACTGTATTAATTAATTTATGATTTGGTTTATATTATTTTGCCAATTAAAGAGTTTCCTTAAGTATAAACTATTGTAATTCTATTTAATTTGTAATATTATAGTGAACTGTAAAAAAGAAAGGAAATTATTATATCATTTTCACCATTTTGATGAACGTAATAAAGGTGTCATCACCTCTAACACTTACTGGAACGGTTCAGATGGCGCGCGACGCTTTAAGGAAAACGACCCTCACGTCCTCTAACGCACCGCCACCATTTGCTGTCATACTTGCGTATGGAATTTCTCAGTCCATGGCGCTGTACGAGACAGACCGATGCTATCTGCGCTCTCGGATGATGTGACGCGTTACTGATTAGCGCTCGGAGAAGTGTGTGGGAAACCGACGCGCTCTCTTAAAGCCTTTGAACCCGGAGGTCAGAGGTTGGCTGAGTTTGAGGTGACCCCTGAAATGTTAGAAGAGGTTGCAGCTGCTTAACATCCTGATGGGCTTTCTGTCCCGTCGCCTCGTTACCGACACACACATACACACACACACACACACGCAAAATGCTGTCTGGCACACAGTCTAAACGTTAGATAGATTTTCTTTCTTCAAAAGGGTAGAACTAATAAGAACTACTATGATCCTGCCACGGACATCACGTGCACCCTAACGATCGCGTTGCAACGCCGGGTGTATTAATGATGAAGCGATTCCCAGCCTTGACAGTCCTAGCTACCTTGTCTAAGACACCTAGTGCACTTCTTTATCTCCTCCAACCTTGTTGTTGGTTGTTCGTCTGCTCCCGTCGAGGGGTCGCCACAGAGGAGCATCTGATCCACACACAAACTGGCACAGGTTTTACTCCTGACGCATTGGGTGGGAATCGAACCTGGGTCTTTCCCTTGCCAGATGAGGAACCTACCACTCCGACTATGTAGTGCACTTAAATGGGGATGAAGAAGCTATTTGTCTGCTACATACACATTTTTTGGCAAAGGAGACATGTTAAAGGTACAGACAGTTGCTGTCCCATCCCACTGACTCACTTCACTCGGGTACAGCGAATGGTCTGATGTGGATGCATTAAAAATCTCGAGACCCATGCTCGTATAATCTCCTCTGGACGCTGTAGATACTGTAGGAGGCTGTTTTGTCACTTCTGGCGTGATTATTATGGATGTAAATCTGACACAACATCGTCTGAGTTGAATTGAAATTGGAAACTCCTCCTACGAACAAAAGATTTGCATTGGGTCTAAACCTACCTACATATTATTTTGTCTGTAATTTGTACACTGTCTGTAAACATCTTCGTCAGCTATACTGTAAAGCTGCATATAGTCTGCTAAGCTCGATTCTGTACACATGAACCTGGAAATGGAAAGCGCTTGGTAAGCATTCAAAGACGTTGGAGAAGAGCTGACGCGTGCACACGTTGCCTGGAGACACGTAGATATAACCCAAACACCGGGCTGGTCGGCGAGAAGGGATCAAAATGGCTGAACTACTTTGTGATTAGTATTTCTCTGTCTGTCTCTCTGTCTCTCTCTCTGTCTCTTGCGGTTTCTGAAAGCCACCTGTTCGTAGCCAGACATCAAGTGCTACAACAACAGACGTGTTGCGAGGCCTCTGCGGAAATTTGAGAAAATTAAACAGATAAACCGCTTATTCACATTTCTGTTTGTCTAGTTTGTGTACTGAACACTTTCAAATGTGATGGTTTTAATATTTACTCGACAGGGTGGCTGCAACAATTCAAAACCATGTGTTTCAGGGAAAAGTGAGGGTGTGGCCACTCTATGAAGAAGGTGTGTCAGTCTAGGTGAAGGAGGCGTGGCCTCTGTGCCTATCAGTCTCAGTAAAAGAGGCGTGGCCTCTGTGTGTCTTAGTGAAGGAGGCGTGGCCTTCGTGTGTCTGTCTAGGTGAAGGAGGCGTGGCCTCTGTGCCTGTCAGTCTCAGTAAAAGAGGCGTGGCCTCTGTGTGTCTTAGTGAAGGAGGCGTGGCCTCCGTGTGTGTCAGTCTAGGTGAAGGAGGCGTGGCCTCTGTGCCTGTCAGTCTCAGTAAAAGAGGCGTGGCTTCTGTGTGACTTAGTGAAGGAGGCATGGCCTCTGTGTGTATCAGTCTAGGTGAAGGAGGCGTGGCCTTTGTGTGTGTCAGTCTAGGTGAAGGAGGCGTGGCCTCTGTGCCTATCAATCTCAGTAAAAGAGGCGTGGCCTCTGTGTCTTAGTGAAGGAGGCGTGGCCTTTGTGTGTGTCTGTCTAGGGGAAGGAGGCGTGGCCTCTCTGCCTGTCAGTCTCAGTAAAAGTGGCGTGGCCTCTGTATGTCTTAGTGAAGGAGGCGTGGCCTTCGTGTCTGTCAGTCTAGGTGAAGGAGGCGTGGCTTCTGTGTGTCTTAGTGAAGGAGGCGTGTCCGTGTGTGTGAGTCTAGGTGAAGGAGGCGTGGCCTCTGTGCCTGTCAGTCTCAGTAAAGGAGGCGTGGCCTCTGTCTGTATCAGTCTTAGTGAAGGAGGTGTGGCCTTTGTGTGTGTCAGTCTAGGTGAAGGAGGCGTGGCCTCTGTGCCTATCAATCTCAGTAAAAGAGGCGTGGCCTCTGTGTCTTAGTGAAGGAGGCGTGGCCTTCGTGTGTCTGTCTAGGTGAAGGAGGCGTGGCCTCTGTGCCTGTCAGTCTCAGTAAAAGAGGCGTGGCCTCTGTGTGTCTTAGTGAAGGAGGCGTGGCCTTCGTGTGTGTCTGTCTAGGTGAAGGAGGCGTGGCCTCTGTGCCTGTCAGTCTCAGTAAAAGAGGCGTGGCTTCTGTGTGTCTTAGTGAAGGAGGCGTGGCCTTTGTGTGTGTCAGTCTAGGTGAAGGAGGCGTGGCCTCTGTGCCTATCAGTCTCA
The DNA here is from genome assembly GCA_011419295.1 of Clarias macrocephalus. Lineage (NCBI taxonomy): Eukaryota > Metazoa > Chordata > Actinopteri > Siluriformes > Clariidae > Clarias > Clarias macrocephalus. Next base: position 7,165 of record JAAGKR010004654.1, read on the forward strand.
GTAAAGGAGGCGTGGCCTCTGTGTGTTTCAGTCTTAGTGAAGGAGGCGTGGCCTTTGTGTGTGTCAGTCTAGGTGAAGGAGGTGTGGCCTCTGTGCCGGTCAGTCTCAGCAAAGGAGGCGTGGCCTCTGTGTGTTTCAGTCTTAGTGAAGGAGGCGTGGCCTTTGTGTGTGTCAGTCTAGGTGAAGGAGGCGTGGCCTTTGTGTGTGTCAGTCTAGGTGAAGGAGGCGTGGCCTCTGTGCCAGTCAGTCTCAGTAAAGGAGGCGTGGCCTCTGTGTGTTTCAGTCTCAGTGAAGGAGGCGTGGCCGGAGTCTGTCCATCTCAGTGAAGGAGACGTGGTCTTATGTCTGTAACTATTTTTGCATTGTAATATTAATGATGTATTTAGATAGATCCTCAGAAGAACATCTACAGTACAAAGAGATTGTTTTGGAATGGAAAGAGGCAGAGCTAAAGATGTTTGCTCCACGACTGGGTGGAGTTAATTTCCATTTCCCGAGTCAGAAATAAAATCTAAACAGAAGCCTGAAATTATTAAACGTGGCAGGTCATTTACAGGGCAAAATTCCAATTATCACATGTATTTCCCATGATGCATCTGCTGTTCTGTTGGACTACTACACGTCTAGAGATGCGTTAAAAAAATATATAAACCGCATCTTTTTTCAAGGTCTATCAAAATGAATTCATCCAGTGCTGATGGCCAGAATTATGTGTGTGTGTGTGTGTGTGTGTGTGTGTGTGTGTGTGTGTGTGTGTGTGTGTGTGTGGAATGTTTAACATGTCACGGCTCAAAGAGCAGCCTCTGATAGCAGGGGGCAGGAAACAGCTCTTAATAGGAGAGCTGAATTCAGTCCAACTTCCTGTGATCACAGAGCGAGTGCACACACGCACACACGCACGCGCACGCACGCACACACACACACACACACACACAGTCCATTTCCTCCAGGGGTGGTGTTGGAGAGCACCTGAGGGTCACGTTACAGCAGAACAGCTGTGAACTCGCACATCAAGAAACATCTAAAACTTTTCTAAAGAGCTCTGTGTTTCCTTTCGCGTTTGATCTCTCTGATAAAGATTACCTACGATTAAGATTAACCCAAACTAAGGCCACACTTTGGCGCAAAAAGGCCGGTTTCTGGCTGTTACCGGTCACCAGGTGGCGCTGTGACGTTGCTTTTTTGTTTTTGTACCGAGACCGTTGAGAAGAAAAAGGAAAAAAAAAAAGCTGATTACAGTCGGTAGGTGTGTAAGCATCAAAGCTAGAACACAGCTGCATAAGGGAAAAAAAATCAGCAGTGACATTTACAGAAGTTTCATCCCTCAGCCCGTTTCCACGGTGATGCCTCTTTTCACACTCTTTCAGTGCCTTGGCAACGAACGAGAGAGGTCAGAAAGCAAACACACTCGTCTGTGGAGTTCAATGAGACAAAGACACAGAGACATGCTCTCTCAGTCTGGGTTTCTTCACTTTTTTACACACACACACACACACACACACACACACACACACACACACACACAGGTTCTTGTGAGGTTCTTTGTCTTGTTGCCAAAAACCATAAAAAATATCTATGTTCAAAACTAACATATGTGTATATGCTTGTGAGGATGTTTAGTCCCCACTAATATATAAAAACCTTCCCCAACACACACACACACACACAACACACACACACACACACATACCTAAAGTCACACACCTAATTCCATGGAGACGTCTAAGCAATAGACCCAAAATAGACCTTGAGACTTGACACAGCTTAGATTCTTTCACTGAAATGTCACATACACAAAGCCAAACTATTACGTAATGCGGTGCAACGCTTTGCCATCGTCGATCAAGATAAAGTTAAAAACTTCCCAAAGTTTGGGAAGATTTTCCCGCATTCTCCTCCCACCTCCAGCGTCCCAGCTTGCTTTTTGGGCGCGTCGTCCCAAGTCGCTGTTTTCACAAAGACACTCCGGCCAATAAAATGTTTTCATTCCACTCTCTCTCTCATTCTCTCAATGCTCTCGTATTACACATCCAGCCTCGCGCTGTTGATTTTTAACCAAAGGACGCTCACACAAACGTGCCGTGACCATGCAGTGCTTCCTACGCCAGCCCCCGGGTTTGATTAATGGTCTCTAACGGAAACACAATCGCTCAGTTAATTTGTGCGTGCTGGAATTAAAAGGCTAAATGGCGAGTGAAAGTGAAGATCCCCGCACGTTTAAAACCTGGTTCACTGGCTCGATCACACGGCCGTAACGCAGGAAACTGGAGACGCCGTGAACAAAGGCACGAGGAGTCGTTTATCTTTAAACACGATAGCCTTGTGGTCTGAAAGAGTGCAAACATGAGATGAAAGTTGCACTCGATGTTCACGTGCCGTGTGCCACTCGGATATGAGACGGAGCCGTGATGTCATACCAGGTCGTGATGGAGCGACTGGTGAGTTCTCAGACCTGAGAGACAACCAGAGGCTGAGTGTACCTAAGAGTCAGTCCTGAAGAGGTAATAGGGATTTTCCATGACTTGGGTGCCATTACATGTGAAACATGATGGGTCAAACCAGGACTTTTGATTGTGCGGAATAGTGTTACAGTTATGAGAGTAAAAATTCCCTTTATTTTTATATATAATCTACTTATCCTGGCGTTTCACTAGTGCTTGGATGGACTGTCTTAAACACTGGCCTCCTTCAATGGCTTGTTCCTCGCTTTGAGCAACCTCGGCTTGGACATGGATTAATTAACAGCCTTCTTTAAAACGTTCAAATATTTTACAGAGGATACTAGTCTTCTGTAAATGTCGATCGGTTTTAGGCCTTTGTTTACCAGAAAAGTCCCGGTTTGACTTGAACGGCCCTGATAGTGTGTGCGTAAATTTTACTGTTCATCTTGAAACCTTATCCGTGTGCCGTTAAGACTTCCAAACTGTTCCGATTCCTTTTTTTTTTTTTTAACTCTAGTATCAAATACTTTAGTAAATAGTCCAGATTAAAGGACTGATTTCCGATTTATATATATATATTTTTTTCTTTTGGCTTGAGTTCCGTAATGATCGAGTCACCAGCTCATTTCCTCTCCACAGAGTAGTTAACAGTGGCTCGGTCCCTGAGAGCTGCTGTTTAAAGCCATGCTCATTATACACACATACACACACTTCAGCTGACGGCATGTGTGTGTGTGTGTGTGTGCTGAAGAAGTAAGATGAGATCTAAAGCCTTTTTGCACTCATCTCGCCGTTTTGTTTCCCCTCGTGTGCGCCGTTTATTCCTCATTCGGCTTTGCGTTCGCTTGTTTGTTTGTGTCTGTTTGTTTGTGCACGCCCATCCGCCTTCATGCGGATTAATCTCTCTCTTTTATCTGCTTAATGCCTTTTCCGCATTACGTTAACCAGTGTGTCCTGCCTCAAATTAGCTAATGGTTTTAGGAGGGCCGCGTAATCAGAAGGGCTACGTTCGGCGAGCACGCTCACGTGCACGCGTCGCGTCCTGAGGGTTGGGAAAGTGCTGACTCGGGATGCGAGCTTCTTTTTAAGCGTCGATCATCGGGTTCCTGAAATGGAGTGTGGGAAAAAAAAAAAAAGAAACACGGGGGGACACTGTGAAAGTGATGTCATGTCATGTCATGTCATGTCGATGACTTCATCTCAGAGTGGTTTTATAGTTCGTTTTATGAGGCTGATTAAAGCTAATGCTGTCACAGCATCTGCATCCAATCAGGGCTTAGTACTGTTTGTTTGCCTAATAATGTTTTTTTTTTCTTCTTTCTTTCTTTTAAGTTTGTTGCACGGTTTTGTGGGTTTCAGAAGATTTTCTCTGGGTTTGATGTCTCCTGCATGGGAATGAGGCTTTATTTCAAGCTGTGGGTTTTTAGTAGTGAAACAAGGTTTCTGTGGCTTTAATCCCGTAATTAAAGTCATCCTAAAGTTACTAAAACATTTTTTTATTAAAAGATTTTGGCAGGAATTCGTTTAGATGAGGAAATCGTCAAAGCGGGAGCTGGAAATCTCATTAGAGTCGCTGTTTGAGTTTTAAAGTTAAGTGTTATTACATCACAAAATGCAAGAGCCAATGAGGTTTAACATAGGAAAAAAGGGGTGTGTCCTGTTTCCATATTGATTGAGAGTGATGGAGAATTTGGGTCTCTTGATAATGCCATAGCTCTGTCGCTTTGCACCTCCAGGGTCTGGGTTTGATTCCCGGTCAGGGTCGAGTCCCGTCTCTGTGTGCATGGAGTTTGCATGTTCTCCCCGTGCTTGGTGGGTTTCCTCCGGGTACTCCGGTTTCCTCCCACGTTCCAAAGACATGCAGGTTAGGTTAATTTGCATTCCCAAATTGCCTGTAGTGTGTGAATGAGTGTGAGTGTGTGTATGTGTGTGTGCTCTGCGATGGATTGGCACCCTGTCCAGGATCCAGGACTAAGTGGTATAGATGATGAGTGAGTGAGTGATAATGACATTAGGAGCAGCGCTTTTACATCCCATGTCATATTGTTTTTTTTTTTCTGCTATTAAATATTACTTCCTTCTATTATATTGAAAACATATTGACAAATGATTTAATGAACATAATCATCACAGACACAGTCATAATACTAATACACGGTGTGTATAACTTAAATGCTTGATGAAGCTTCATGGTTAAAAACAACAAGTAGAAAGTACACATACACAATGACGAGTGACAAGAACTTCGAAACATCTGAGAGTCTGTAAAAAAAAAACTGCTGGTCAGGATTGGGAGGAGCGCCAAGTTTAAACCTTGGAGCGATGGACTGAGTCTATTCCAGAGCGATGGGCGCGTCAGGGTAAGAAGGGAAGCTCAAGGTAAGAAGTGTCCGCTATACAAGTCTCTGGTGGCGTAATGATCTGGGGTTGCTTCAGTTGCTCAGGTCTAGGCTCAACAACGTAACGTGGCAATAAAATGAAGTCAGCTGACGACCTGAGTGACCAGGTTATCACATCTATGGGGAGTTCGGAAGCCGGATCAACACCCTTGAACACTTTTCCCGCTGGACCCCATATGCGGCAGGCTGTGATGCACTGGGTGTTCTGAGACCTTTCTATCGTATCGCGTGAGATCGAACCGGACCCACATCCAAACGCCACCCACAGGCACAGATGAACCTGTGATCCTGAAACCACAGTGTGATGTACAGTATATTTCACACATGTATAAAATAATAGATGTTCATTATAATGGACATGAATAAGACAAAAGCACTCCAGTGCAGTCTTAGAGTGAGAAAAAAGCTATGCGTCGGGTTGATGATGAGCTCGGGAAGACAAACGAGTTTTGAAAATGGGAAGTGTGAGGTACGAGCTGTCCGGACGAGGCACTTCCAGAAAAGAGGCGCCGTACTGAGGACTCATCAGTCTCCTTAAAGCTGTTCCCTCATCTCTAACACGTTTAGTTTCTGGGTGAGAGCAATGCCGGCGTCCTGCTGTCTGACTGCTGCGTCTCCTCGTGTCCTATCTGTAATTAGACCAAACACATAATTGTATCCAGGCAACTCGGAGCACCTCGTGTGCGCGTTATCGAACATGTAGCTGGTGGTGTTATCAGAGGTACAGCGGATAAGGTTCGAGGCTGATTTACATGATAGATATTCGGGAGTGTTTTTATTTATTTATTTATTTAATTATTTATTAAATTTTTATGGAAACAATACAAAACATCTCAGTTTCAACCGCTTTGTAACTCCATCTGTGTGTGTGTGTGGTTTAGCCTGTGACGCTGTTCACCACATGTATTGAGAACGTCATTAAAACTGACACTCCAGTCAGTATGGTGAGCAAGCGTGATCGCCGTGTAATCGTGTCGCACATTATCACCCGCTGTCCCAAGTCGAGTTCTTTAAATTTGCACCAAAGCTACGAGTCTAATTCCGCTAACAAGTACCAGAAACTTATAGCTTCTGGCTAATCTCTCATAACGCACGTATAAGAAAGCTGTTTATGTGCAAATTGTATTGCTGAAGTCAATACCTCGGTCTTTGGTTTGTGATATCTTATATATATATATATATATATATATATATATATATTTTTTTTTTTTTTTTTTTTGTGATGATTAGCAGGACTCTGCTTATTACTTTATGTGCTACTTTCTAGCTAATTTAGCTTCATAGCTCCAAATAAAAAATCCAGTTGGGTATCTTTTTTTTTTTTTTTTTACACTGCAAGTACAAAATCAGTACTTTTTAAAATTGTACCGGGGCCTGAACTGATACTGGGTAGTATGGGACGTGGCTCAAACCTGGATCCTCAGATCCCCAAATAAACAAAATAAGAGTCTTTGCCGCCTGAACCACAGTTCCCTGATTAGTCCAATTAAATAATCAAATAAATAATAAACATGAGCTTAGATAAGATGTCCTGTGTGATTATGTACAGTCACATGATTTCCTTCTGTCTGAAAGTGTACCTGGTTTGTAGTGACGCAGGACAAAGTTAGC
>JAAGKR010004654.1:14414-56914 GCA_011419295.1 Clarias macrocephalus
GCACTGTCCTGTACGTAAGGAGGAAACAAGCTCCCTGACAGAAGAACTGCACACGAGAAGAAGCCCTGGCGACTCTGACACTGCGGGGAAACACACTGTGCCGCCACTGCCCCACTGCTGCCATGTGGACCCTCACCGGGGTAACAACCACCCACATACCTACAATCCAGTATGAGCACCAACACTGGACTCTCCCTGCACATCTCCAGCTTCCCAGCGCTGCTTAAAATAAAACAGAAATTCTATCCACTACTTCCGGGCTCCACCCGCACTTCTGTTCACCAGCATGTGGGTGTGTTGCTGCACAGGGAACTGCATGATGTGAAGTAGTGTAATGAATATCAGCATGTATTCGTGTGTGTGTGTGTGTGTGTGTGTGTGTGTGTGTGTGTGTGTGTGTGTGTGTGTGTGTGTGTGTGTGAGAGAGAAAGAGAGAGAGACGGAGACAGAACAAATATAGAGCAGGTGCTTTATGATCACACTTCATCCTGAGGCAGAGTAAGATGAAGCGAATACATGTTTTGTGTGTGTGTGTGTGTGTGTGTGTGTGTGTGGTTTAGCCTGTGACGCTGTTCACCACATGTATTGAGAACGTCATTAAAACTGACACTCCAGTCAGTATGGTGAGCAAGCGTGATCGCCGTGTAATCGTGTCGCACATTATCACCCGCTGTCCCAAGTCGAGTTCTTTAAATTTGCACCAAAGCTACGAGGCTAATTCCGCTAACAAGTACCAGAAGCTTATAGCTTCTGGCTAATCTCTCATAACGCACGTATAAGAAAGCTGTTTATGTGCAAATAGTATTGCTGAGGTCAATACCTCGGTCTTTGGTTTGTGATATCTTATATATATATATATATATTTTTTTTTTGTGATGACTAGCAGGACTCTGCTTATTACTTTATGTGCTACTTGCTAGCTAATTTAGCTTCATAGCTCCAAATAAAAAATCTTTTTTTTTTTATCTTTTTTTTTTTTTTTTTTACACTGCAAGTACAAAATCAGTACTTTTTAAAATTGTACCGGGGCCTGAACTGATACTGGGTAGTATGGGACGTGGCTCAAACCTGGATCCTCAGATCCCCAAATAAACAAAATAAGAGTCTTTGCCGCCTGAACCACAGTTCCCTGATTAGTCCAATTAAATAATCAAATAAATAATAAACACGAGCTTAGATAAGATGTCCTGTGTGATTATGTACAGTCACATGATTTCCTTCTGTCTGAAAGTGTACCTGGTTTGTAGTGACGCAGGACAAAGTTAGCAGCTTGTTAGCTAACGAGTTCAAAAACCCTGATTAGCCACAGTTAAAGTGCATTATGAGAAAACTTCGATATCTGATTTTATAATATGGCGACTGTCCCTCGTCAGCGTGACATGCTGTAAGCAGCACGATTTAAGGCTGCATTCGGTTTCGATTCTGGATTCGTGGTTGGCACGCATCGTGAGAAACGCTGCCATAGCTTATTGAGTTAGCTACGGGGAGCTAATGCACGCTTTGGCCTGTGGGTGATCAGCTGTCCGGGCGTGATTAATGATCAGAGACTTGGGAGTGTGTAGAGCGGAAAACACTTCTGTGCACCCGCACGCTCACCCATACACACACACACACACACACACACACACACACACACACACACACAGATATACAGAAACACATATATATGTACACACACATTCCTGGACGCTTGAACACTTTGTGGGTGAAAATAAAACGAATCCGGCCTTGTTGAAACGGTTACGCTTAGCTTGAGCCGCCACAGTTTGTCCAAAATATTTGGGATCTCCATGACGCTGGCCACGAGTGTGTGTTATTAGTTAACGTCCCACGAGCAGGAGAGAGCAGTGTGAATACTGACGTAACATGTTGCGATATTAAACGCTGATTGAACGGGGAAAGACCACAACCGAAGCTTGGTGTGTGACAAACTTCCAGTAATGCAGCGATTCAGCTCCCCATAGAGACATTTAATCCTTCAACTCTGATTTCTGACGGGAATCGAACCCAGACCCTGGAGGTGCAAGGCGACATTCCTTACCACTACGCCACCGTGCCGCCTTCGAAAGACATACGTTTTACAAAATATTCCTTAGATTTTTGTGTGTAATTAAAATAAATAAGTGATTCCTAAGATGCTGTATTACGACGGGCATTCAAATCAAACCAGGACTTTTGATTGTGCAGAATATCCACAGTTATGAGAGTAAGAACTCCAATTATGTCTCTTTATTTTCACTAGTGCTCAATGTAACCATGATCAGTTCTGCCTGCTTCATATATGAAACGCCGGCCTCCCAGGAACTCCTTTAATGGCCCAAACATGTGGAAATGTCTTGGAGCGAGGTCAGGACTGTACAGGGATGTAGCAATAACTCCCAGCTGGGTTCCCGTAACGTGCAAGTGGTATAAGTGAATGATAATGTGTACAGTTCACGCAGACAGATGCGCCTCTTCCACAACTTGGAATCAAGGTGTCTGTAGATTTGTAAGAATCAGGCATTTCACTCGCTGAACGTTCACGGGAATGACTGTGAAACACCGTTCACATGCTTTACTGTCTCATCACCGTACCGTGCTTATGTCTGTGATAAATGTCACTTTAAAGCATCTCGTTAAAATTGTAGTGACTCAGGACAAGTACATCATTTGAAGCCAGAAAAAAAAAACCCTCAGCAATGAACTGAGGTCAAGAACATTTTTCAGAGGTAGCCGGATTTTCATAAATGCCACATTACTTGTGTAAATGAGGCTGTGAAGGTATACGAATGTATCCAACTTGACAAACGAGGCGCTCGGTAATTGTTAAAGGTGACATTAATGCCGAACAATTTACTGTAAAACGTTACGAAACGCTACGAATCAGAACTGGAAACTCAGCCTTTTTGGGAGGAATTCTAATAAATACAGTTCAAACCACTCATAACTCATGACTGTATTATGATGAGGCCTTGAGTAATATGTAATTTGGCTTTTCGAATAGATTTTTGTTCAGTTTAAAAGCCAAGTTTGTAAAGCGTCGAAAGCGTGAGCGCTTTGCTCCACAGTGACAGACTTCGGAATAATCCTTAATCACCATCTGTTACAGGATTCACTCCTCTGCCAACCGAAACCACGTAAACACACACACACACATACACACACACATGCACTCAGACGTACTTTCTTTCTAGCACTTAGTCAGAGCTTGTGTACGAGCGAAGTTCGTGAGATAACAGAGACGCAGGTGGATCCTTGAGCAGGAGCCAGGGCCTGCTCGTGATCAGAGATCATAGTAGGAAAGACCGACATTATTAAGGACAGATCGGAAGTTAAACACTATTACACTTGATTTAGGTGAGAGACTACTATCTACAGTAGTTTATTTATTTATTTTTTTTGAGCAATAGGAAGTTGGAAACATCCAGCCTTTATTCTAGGAACTCATTATGAGCGAAGTTTAGGTCTTATACTGCCAGGTTTCAGCTCAAATCCATCTCAGGAACCTGAAACTAGCCCAAGTTTAGGACTTGGAAAGGGCCTGGGAGACTTTTTTTTTCTGAGCGTTTGAGTGGTGCACGCGCATTTCTGATGTACAGACGTTATCCACTCTTTATTATAAACCCCTTTTACAGTTTATCTTACAACAGAAATGTTTCTGTACATCATAGACACACTCTCTGCACTTACACTTGCATCCATTTTCAATAAAGCTCATCTTGTGTATTGTCACTGGGAGCACTGGAGCCTATCCCAGTGAACTAAGGGCAAGGCATGGGGTACATCGTGCATAACAGTCCCTGGATCTCAGGGCACAAGGACATCAGTCAGGGTATACTGCATGTCTTTGGAGGAAACCGGAAAACCTGAAGGAAACCCAACAAGCACAAGCAGAACGCGGGATAACTGTGTGCACTTTTCAGACTAGAGGCGAGATTCGAATCTCTGACACTGTAGATATGAGGTGACAAGGTTAGCACTGTCGCCTTGTACCGCACAGAGACCGGCCAGGCTCGATTCCTGTCTCTGTGTGCATGTGTGATTCCATACTCCCTGTGCTTGGTGGGTTTCCTCCACCTCCGGTTTCCTCCCACAGTCCAAAGACATGTAGGATATGTAGGTTAATCGGGGTTCCCAAATTGGCTGTAGTGTATGAGTGTGTGTATGTGTCTGTGCCCTGCGATGGATTGGCACCCTATCCAGGGTGTACCCTGCCATGTGCCCTAAGTCTCCTGGGATAGGCTCCAGGCCCCCCGTGACCCTGAATACAGGATTAAGCGGAATAGATGATGAGTGAGAGAGTGAGTAAATGAACAGACACTCATTGTCTATACCGCTGTATCCTGTGGACAACGTGACGGGCCTAGAGCCTATCACAGAAGATTTGTGGCACGAGACGGGGTACACCCTGAGCAGGGTGCCAATCCATCCCAGGGCACACGCGCTTAACCACACTACGGGTAATTTAGGAACACCAGTTAGCCTAAACTGTGGGAGGAAACCGGAGGAAACCCACCAAGCACGGGGAGAACATGCAAACTCCATGCACACATACCCGAGGTGGGAATCGAACCCTCACCCTGGAAGTGCAGGGCGACAATGCTAAGCACTAGAATGAAGACACATCCTGGTTACACATCCTTATTAATCCAATAACGTACCTTTTTGTCCATAAGTGTAGTTTATATGACAAAAGTCATAATAATAGTTATTATGACTTTTCTAAGAAAGTCATGTGACACATGCGCGGTCTTTCAGTCTGGTCTTCTCTGCGGGTACTCTGGGAAGCAAAGCAAATATGAGACCTGTCTTTATTTCATTTTTTTTTTTTTCGCTTTATTTTATGCTCTAAATGCTATGCAGAAACTCTTTGGCGTAGCTCTCGTTTATTCATTTATTTCTCATTTGTTCATATTTGGCGCAATATCAGACCCCTTTGTTTTTTCTTCAAAGCCAGCCAGGTCTTGATGAAGACATTTTTTTGTTGTTTTCTTAAAAAATAGTCTGCCAAATAATTATTAAATATATGGAAATGCAATCCATTACAGACTTGCAAAGAAACACACACAAACTCGGTCCCGCTTTCTCTCTCTCTCTCTCTCTCTTTCAACCTCGTCAAACTACACATGCTGTGTAAACAGACAGGCACGCGGGAGACACTCAGGAGAAGAAGCAGAGCTTGTTTATAGCTGTCACTCACCCGCCCCCCCCCCCCCCCCCAAACACACACCATCCAGGCCGAGCATCATTACTGGGACTCGGATAAAGGATGTGCCGTGGGTTAATAAGGTCAAGCAGGAGCCAGAGGTCTGCATATGGAAAGGATTTATTTTGTAAGTGGGGGTCTTGACCGAGTGCCGAAAGGGCATCAGTCATGATTCGGTTTCTGTTCATATATTTTTTAATTTTGTCTTTATGCAGTGCTTTTCCCATTACACATCACAAAAAATCAGCAATAATTGCACCATAACTGCTGATGCGTACATCATGGCGTTTCCATTCGCCCGCTTATATAAAGCACTTAATGAGTCATCGACACTGAAAACCCGAGTTATACTTTAGACCGGGTATTCGAAGATGAAATAAAAAGACGAGGTATCCTGGCCGGTGAAGGAAAGTCAAACCGAAATCCCAGGACTCTAATTCAGAGAGCAGACGAATGGCTTTAATGGCTGCTGATTACACTTCCTATTCATTTCAGCCCGTCCTGCTTTTTCCTGATCTTTTCTTATTCACCACAACCTTCTTCACATAACTTCACAAATATGACTCACTTTTGACCTTTACTGACTGCTTTCAAGCAGGAAAGACGAAACCATTCGCTCTCATGTAAAGCGACGCTGCTTTTCGTTCTACTTGTCTGCATGGAGATTTTATTGAAAATGACATTTATATGAATAATTATGTCATGATATACTGTACGAGTCACGATAAATACTTAAATATTATATTCATATTTATTTCAGGTTTACTCTTAAAATGAACCGTCGCCTTGCACCTCCAGGGTCTGGGTTCGATTCCCGCCTCGGGGTCTGTGTGCATACAGTTTGCATGTTCTTCCTGTGCTTCTTGGGTTTCCTCCTGTACCCCAAAGACATGCAGATTAGGTTAATTGATGTTCCCAAATTGCACATAGTGTGTGAATGGATAGATTTTTTTTTTTTTGCTTAGAAGTACATTTACCAAAGGTCTTGGTAGGTATAAATTTTCATGCTCTGAAGTACACAAGTACATGATGAGTAATCTGGGCCAAATAGCACAACCCTCATTCCATGCAAAAATGTTTCTGAGATAATTCTAGTTGATATCTTTCCAAGTTATGCCGGATTTAGTACAAATTTAACTCTCTTTCTTTCCCGGTATTATCCCTATGGCTAACAAACGTCACGGTCAGTGTGCAGACCTGGGAAAGTATAACAACCAAGACTTATGGTAATGTACTGTACTTATATGCACCTCAATATTTGTTTAAGACAAACTGTTGTGCAATGTAAAAACAAAGACAATCCAACTATCCAAACTTCTGACGGTTAATACTGGAGACTTCTTTCCATAATTACTGAAAAGCGTATTTACTTTATGGAACTCTAGATTAAAAAAAAAAATGCATTATTAAATATCGCTTCGTGTCTCTGTATCAGTCTTGTACAGCGCAGTATATTGTGCCCCGTCTCGCTTTTGACCTTGCCATGTCACATTCCTGAGTCGGTGCTCGTCTGTCCTATTCCGGGTACAACAGGACGCAGTATTGTATAAGGCAAACATCCATTCCTCTTTTTGCTTTTTGCTTGTTTTTCTCTGTCAAGGCGGAGGATGATGAATGAGAGCTACTGCTCGCCTAAAGCGCACAACTTTTACTTAACCTTTCTGGAGCGCTTGACTCGAAATGACCCGTTTTGGATTTTGACATCAAGTCAACATTGGGAAAAATGGAGTAAAACAAGTAAAAAAAGAAAACCCATTTGAATGATCTACTGTTGTGTGCATGGATTGTTTCGTCGTAATTCTGCTCAGTTTCTGCTTGTGAGTGGTAATGCATTGAATTTGACGTTTTTATACAAAAATATTACATTTCCTGTCGCACAAATTTATTTTTGACTTTCCAGTTAGGACGGTCTCGCCTGCGGTCTGTATGGGTGGAGTTTGCATGTTCTGTCTGTGCTGTGCTTGGTGGGTTTGCATGTGACTTGTTTGGATACCATTTGGTGCTTCTTAATTTCCTGTTGTGCATGATTGAGTGTGTGTGTGTGTGTGTGTGTGTGTGTGTGTGTGTGTGTGTGTGTGTGTGTAGTTGTTCCCGTGACCCTACACTATAATATGTATAGACAATGGATGGATGATTTCTTATTTACCATATACAGTACAAGAATATTCATGACGTTATCATCACTGGGATAACCACAGGTTATATTCTGTGTTTCAAAACATTCGTCATAATTGCAAGAAACAAAAAAACCAAAAGCATTGTAATGTTAAAATCATCTCAACTGCTAGAAGAGAGAGAGAGAGAGAGAGACTGTTGACTGTCAGTCAATGTTGCTTGACCATTTAACAGTGCTTCTGGGAATCTCAGGCCAGATCAGCAATCTTTAAACGCTCTGCATGGACTCGGAGTGAAAAGTGTGGCTGGGTTTAATAACATCTTTTTAGCAGATATCCCCTAAGAGCGTTTAAGAGCACAACTCTGGCATAAAGAAGTGCTGCGAGCCAACTCGCTTTGTCTTGGCAGAGTTTCTCCACCTCCTGTGTGAAGTCCAAGTCGCACATAATGAATAGAAAAACCAACCGCGCTGTCACTAATAAGTTTAGAAAATGGAATTAGAGTGAGGGGTGGAACCCCAGTGGGGCACCAGAGGGCTCTTACTTTACCTCCAGAGCGGTTAAATCCCCGATCCGAGGAGCATCCAAGGTCAGAGTGTGGCGCACTGGAGCGTCGTGTGATTTGTGTCCCTGCTAATGCTTCTCCCATATGCTGACGTTCGAGACGGCCAGAAAGCCGCCTGCAGCGAGGGGGACGTAGATATTCCTCGTGTCTATAGAAACTTTATTTTTGCTTAAATAGAAATGAAAATAGTTTGTTCTTCATGTGACATGACCAGATGACTTATAACCCTGTAGATTTACTGCTTTTCAGATGGAAGCTTTGGCTATAATGAACGTCAGGAGAAACCGGCCATGGCCAACATTGATGCTACAGTATGCTGTTTAAACTGATTCCGAACAGGCCTGTTTTAGCTATGAGAATAATTCTAACTTTCACAATAATATGCACTTGTTTCTGTAGGTTATATTTTGGGGTCAGTGGTCACACAAGCATATTTTATGTTGAATTCATTTGCAGGTTGTACTCTGAAACTTGGGAAAGTGTCCACAAGCAGAAGTTCAGCCCCTGGCATCATATCAGCAAGGCTGCTCACACATGAAGCAGAAAATGAAATACCACGACATTACTTTTAAATATGATTATGTTTATTATTTAGAGAAGGTGTCTCTAGTATCAGTCCCTTTGCAACAACTTGTTTCTGTTTCTCGCATGGAAAAATCATCAAGCTAACATACTAGATTTTCGGCATATATTAAGACATTTTACTATGGTAAACTACAGTACATACCATAATATACTATAGTCCTTCCATCCATCAAGGAACCTCTTGGGACTGTGAATGCCATTGGTGACCATTGTATTTATTCTCATTATTATAACCGTGGTAGGACCTCCGGTCAACAATATACCATGGTACCACTGTGATACTTCAGACATGACCATGGTGAGCCCATAACTCTGGGCAAATTCAACATAAAA
Source organism: Clarias macrocephalus (assembly GCA_011419295.1). Lineage (NCBI taxonomy): Eukaryota > Metazoa > Chordata > Actinopteri > Siluriformes > Clariidae > Clarias > Clarias macrocephalus. The sequence continues at coordinate 23,197 of JAAGKR010004654.1, forward strand.
TATGCTTGTGGTCACACAAGCATATTTTATGTTGAATTTGCCCAGAACAAGAACCCAGGCATTCAGTTTCACAAAAATGCTCCTATTGTAAGGAATCACAGCTCATGGCCAGTGGTGCCAATATTTTTAAGCATGCATTATTTTAGGAATAAAAATACTTTGGAATCCATGCTGGAGGTCAAGTTACCCGAATTTGATTATTTTCCTATAGAATTTAGACTTGATTTTATTTCTTTAATACCGTGTCAGTTTTTTTGTCAATGCTAACAACGTTGTATTTAATAAAGTAATAAGGATCGTACATCATCCTTATACATCCATGTCCATTTACACTTCCATTTATTTCCTCTGCCACCTGTGTTCCCTCACCGGCTCACGTTTCCCCGCCTTTGTTGTAGGTCCAGTGGGACCTGTACCATGGTACAGTATATAGTATCATTGTACTTATTTGCTGACATGCACTATGCTATGGTACATGGTGCATACTTTGGTACTTTGGTAATATGGGTACCAGGATACAGTCAAAAAATACATCTTTAGGTACCATAATTATAATATTTGCATACTAACCTCTGCAGTGCCATTTTACCTATTATGGACCTGTCCACATTTTAATACATAATACTTTAGTGAATATAATTGGACTTGCAGTGACTACCAGAGTTCACACAGTAACTAACTAATATTGCAATGCTTGTACGATATCATACTACCGTTATGTACTAACATCTAAATATGTACAAACATACCATATTACAGTAGATACCTGCTAAACTTTGATAGCCATTGTGGTATCTGGTCACTACCATGATGTTCACCAAAGTGTTGTGCTACACACCATAGTAACTACCACGGTAAGCATGAAGTATGAAGTGCCATAGCATCTATCCTGGTACTCCTGGTACCATGGTGTATTGTTGACCGGAGGTTCTACCACGGTCATAATAACGAAAATAAATGCAATGGTCACCATTAGCCTCCATGGTCCCAAGAAGTTCCTAGATGGATGGAAGGACCGTCTCGTTCAGTATGAAGTGTTGTAGTATCTATCCTGGTACTCCACAAAGTCCTATGGTGCCCACCATGGTCATGTCTGAAGTATCACAGTGGTACCATGGTATATTGTTGACCGGAGGTCCTACCACAGTTATAATAATGAGAATAAATACAATGGTCACCATTGGCCTACAACAGTCCCAAGAGGTTCCTTGATGGATGGAAGGACTATGGTATATTATGGTATGTACTGTAGTTTACCAGAGTAAAATGTCTTAATATATGCCGAAAATCTAGTATGTTAGCTTGATGATTTTTCCATGCGAGAAACAGAAACAAGTTGTTGCAAAGGGACTGATACTAGAGACACCTTCTCTAAATAATAAACATAATCATATTTAAAAGTAATGTCGTGGTATTTCATTTTCTGCTTCATGTGTGAGCAGCCTTGCTGATATGATGTCAGGGGCTGAACTTCTGCTTGAGGACACTTTCCCAAGTTTCAGAGTACAACCTGCAAATGAACGGGGCATTTTCTTCTTAATCGAAAATCAGAAATTCCGACTTGCACTCATACGTCAACGCTGCATTAATTCCCCAGTCTGGACGGTAGCCTGCTCGTTCAGCAGCGAAGGAGTTAAGGGGTTAGACAGCCTGTTGTCTTCGTAAAGCCTGTAACTGTTTGCTCTGTGGCCTGGAGTGCAGATGGTATCAGACCCTTGGCTCTGGGTTTTATGCCAAGCGGATTGGAGTCGCTTTATTAAACGTCACATCTAATTAGACCACCTCTGCGGCCTTCTGCTCGCTCCGGAGCGTGTTAGCGAGCCGGGCTTTGAAGTGGTGTGAACGCCGGCCTCCTGGCAAGCGCAGAACAGTGCCATACATCATGTCGTATATGTTTGGAAGGTTGGTGGTCTGGAAGTTTCAACACCTCAACAGTAGCGGCTTCCCTCGAGAACATGCGCACGAACGTTGAACAATTATTCACCGTGATGTAGTGTGTATCAGAAAAGTTAATTTTCTGTATGTGTGTTTTGTACGTGTATGTGTGTGCACATGAGCCCCAGTTACAAGTGGTGTGAATTAGCTGGATAATTGCTGGTGTTGAGGCCAAGAGAGCCTGGGGAGAGAGATTTCAGGGCTGACCTGTTGCACATACACACATCGTATACTCCATATACGGATGCGTTGCTTCAAAGTCTTGCTTTGTTTATTTCTCCTCATGACTGCATTCGCGTCTCGGAGCCCTTCGGCTTTGTAGTGCAAAGCATGATCTAGTCAAACTCCGGCTTAACGAGCAGCGATCTCACATAGTACACATGTCTGTTGAGTTTAGGAGGCACCTCTTGGCTACAATTAGCCACGCATGGGAACTGATTTTATAGTCTTTAACTTTGCTCTCGTTTGATCCCGCGCTCTAAAAGAAATGCTGCACCTAGTTAGGGCTGCGTTCTGTTCTTGCCCGCGGTGGTACACCAGTAAATACCCTCACGTCGTTATTTTTGCAACGGTTGCATTTTAGTGTTAAGTAGATTCCTAATCCTGATGGACCGCTTTGTGTAAGTAGAGCTATCACTCCTGCGTATTACATTTCCTAAAATCCATTATTTTCTGGTTAGCTGATGTCCTTTTCACCTCAAACACACCGTAATGTGTTTTTGTCCTGGGATCGTTCTTGCTCAAAAGATGCCAGGACAAAAATACAAACACTCTAAATATGTTTTAAAAGTGTTTTCAAAGTAATCCTTAATTCTGAGATATTTAGCGAGGTCATGTGAGAAGAGTGTCGCTAGGAACTGAAACAGAGCAGTATCTAGCTAAGAACTACAGCTAGCACATAGCATAGATGTAGTCTTTCATTTATGGCAAAAAAAAAAAAAAATTTAACAGTAAAATGTGGCTAAATATTTATCTTAAAAGACACCTAGCATAGTTCTAGCTGCTAAAACACCTTTCAGGTATTATGCGACTACTGTTGCTAGGCAGCTAACTGATATGGACATGGTTGCTATAGCTGAGAACTAAAGTTAGCCTTTTCTAGTCTTTTATTTAGAGTTTATGAAGATAAAACAGTAAATGAGTAAGGAAAGGGTAAAATTACATTTACTGCTGCTAAGACATCTTTATTGTTTTGAGCAAATGAGAATTAAGGACACAGAGAACATGTTAGCTAGGTAACAACTGAGGCTAGCACATACCGTGGCTGTCTTTAAAGACATTAAGGAAAATGAGATGCGTCAGGAATATCAACATTTCTCTCCGATCTGGTGGCATATTAAGTAAACTTACGAAAGACTTAATTTTGAGTAATAAAATTTACTTCACTAGCCAAGTGTCTATCGTTGATAAGCTGATCAGCTTTAATGTAATTAGTGATATTATTATTATTTCAGATTGAAGCCCACGTACATGTCTGTCTGTCTGTCTGTCTGTCTGTCTGTCTGGTTGTCTGTACGGCAGAACTCTCTGTCTAACTTATTAATACAAAGAAATCACATTCTGTAAGGTCGAGTATCTTTCACCTTGTTTGCGCAAAGTCGTACTTCTTTCGCCGCCAGATACAGTCAATACACTCCCTGTTCGGTAATCGGAGAGTGAATCAGCGACTCCGACGTGCTGAAATTCACTTATACCACTTCAGCGCTCTCATTTCAGCCAAAGTGAAAATATGAACTAATCCCAGTAAAACTATGCAGTTTAGATTTTCTATTTAATATCTATCGGTGCTGGTGTCTGTTTACATTGAGCAAGTAGCGCATTAGTAGCTGATATTAAAGTAGATCATTAAATCTGACATTTTGATGGTGGTTAAACTTCATGCAGATATCCAAGTATGGCGCAAGTTTCATTAAATTTGTATGATGCTGTGACAAAATCTGGCACAAAACTGACTCATAACGTCACTTTTACTCAAAATTTTGATTTCATTCATGGAACAGATTCCATAAATTGTTCCATTTATGGAACAATTTCTGTCCGGGTAGTTTTGCCTGATGCTTTGACGCATTCTGTGTCATACAGACGGAAATTTTTCAGAGGCTGATTTCGGGTCCTCAAATGTATGAAATGTAAATATATCATTGAAAGAGCGAGTTCTGACCAGTGTACAGACAAAACCTTACTTTTGTTCATGTAGAGGTTTTTTTTCGCAGGTCTAAATCTATTCCACCATATTGAGATTTGACAAGCAACTGGCTGGAAGAAGCAGATTATATGGGTTAGGATATGGACCTGGGGGGGGGGGGGGGAGAGAGAGAGAGAGATTTGACCTTGTGCTTATAATCCTTCAGTGAGGTGACTGAAGGTGAAACCGGTAGCTGTGATCTCTCATCCATATTCACTCCCACCCTCCGGGATCAACCTGATCAGCCCCAGATAAGCGGAGGAATTGAAATTAGGCCTCTTGTGGAACTAATTTAATTCCGCGATACTGCATTTTTAATTTTCTTGCCATATCAGCAACAGTCACATGTTTATAACTTGCCTAAATCCATAAAACCTCTGGTGAGGAAGCTGTTGTTTGACCTCACTCTATCCCCCTTGACCTTGGACTTCTCATTAGTTCCACGTCAGGTCGTTTCTTTATTTATGTGTGTTGTATACAGTGTAAAGGTGTAGTTTGAAGTGTTGACCTGATGGCTCAATTCTCAGTACTGCTCCAGATCACACCGCACAAGCTCACCACGTGTTGGCAACGTTTATAAATGTGCTGTGTTGATTTGTTCTTTAGGTTGCTCAAGCAGTAAAGTAAAATATTGCTTTCCTCTCCATACATCCATTTTCTTCTCACTCTCTCCGTCTTTCTCCCTGTCAGCCTTTTTTTTCCCCCCTTCGCGCTCCCCCCACCTTCTCTGGAGGAACATCTGGTTTGCACATTTCAGACAGAACCCATGTAAAGTGCACACGCTTTCCCTACTCCAAATGACTTCATCTGTTCTGGTGACCCTGAGGGAGCACAGTGCGTTCCTCCTCTAAGGGTCTGAGGGTCTTTCAGTGCTTTAAAGGTAACGATTGTGTTACTTTCATCCTTGGCCTCTGGTCACATAAAATAATACAAAAACAACAATAAATTAAAAACCCAACCGGAATTTAAATTTTCCGAATCCATCCCAAAGTGCATCGAAGCTGTTCTGATGGCGTGCCATGGTTCGGCACCTTCCTAAGGCACATTTTTTTGTACTGTTTGTAATATCTGTAATATCTGACTTGTAACACATTATCTAACATATTAGGTACCACATTTAATACATTCATACAAGTATTTTTAGTATTAGATTTTTTGTGCAAAAAATGTATTGTACAGTCAATTGTGCAGATTAATGAACTTTGCATAACTTAATGAAGACAAAACTTATTTTCTTTGGAAGACTTTAGAATAAAATATAAAAAAAAAATATATATATATATATATAAAGTGTTATGTTAAAGAATCTTGCAAAGGGATTTAAAAATATTTTTAAAAAATGCCTTTTATATGATAAATATGAACTTTATTTACTGGGATGTGGTCAGACCATTAAATTGGTCTCAGGACCATCCCTCAGACCAGGAACTGACCACAAGAGCTGCAGTTTTGGACTTGCCCTGACCCATCACATCACCCATCACTGCTGGGCCCTCGTCACCGCAGCATATATAGTTACAGTGCTGTATCTCCTTACAGTGCCACCTGGAAGTGGGTGGGATATTTCACGAAGCAGTTTGTCTCTGAACTTGATGTTTTGGAAGCAAAAAAAAAAAAAAAAAAAAACGTGAAGATTTAAGTGACTAAATGTCTGCAGTAGTCAGGACATAGCAAAAGTGGTCCAAGGAAGAAAAACTGATGAACCGTTGACCTGGTCACTGATGCACATGGGGAGTGAAGGCTGGTCCGTGTAGTCCAATCCAACAGAAGCACTAATGTAAATGAAAAATTGATCAAAAGTGCATCACTGTTTTGGTGGGAAAAGGGCGGAACTACTCCTGATCGTGATGTGTGTGTGTGTGTGTATATATATATATATATATATATATATATATATATATATATAATGGTGGTTTTAGTATAGTTACAATTATATATAGACACACACACACACACACATATATATATAATTGTAGTTATGGTTACAGTTATTCTTTTCTCTTGTGGTTAGCACATTTAGAAGAATTTAAACTTAAAGAAAGAAAAGACATCGTGAACAGGAAGTGGAAAGTACTGTTTTTGAAATTCAAATATGAAAATTGTTTCCTTACCTCTCCCTAGATGAATTTAGAAATCAATCTCTTTTTCCTAATGGATTTTCTGTGGACAGAATAACCTCCATGTCCTCACACTCACACAGCAGACTTGGTCATATGGTGGATATATACCATTCTGTCTCTCTGTCTCTCTCTAGTCTGGACGGTGATGAGATTCTTAATGTGTTGCTCTTTTTTCCCACAAGGGAACCAATGGGATATTTTTTTAAAATAGAAGTTTCCGGGTGCATAAACACACTGAGAATTGAAAATAGAGAAAGGTGACAGAAAGGCACTTATACCCATTGGGAGCGCAGGGCTCTTTGAAATGACCTTTGCCCCCTGAATCAGACGCTTAATCACTCTCTGAGGACGGGACAGAGCGGGAGACGAGAGGACAATAGACTAGAGGAGGGAAGCTAGAAAAAGGAGAAGAGAGTAGACAGACGGCGGAATGAGCGATGTGCCGAGCCGCACTTATCACTGTCATCTGCCCGCATAGCGCCATGGAATGACGCCCGATGAACTCATCCGGATCTGGTCTCCAGAGCACGGCCGCAAGACCATATCTCACACACGACGTGGACCAGAACTTGTAATCGGCCCGAGATTTAAATGCAGCGCAAACATTAGACGCGCTTGGGTGCATTCGGGACATTTCTGGCCTAGATTTCAAATGCTAAGGAATCCCTAAATGCTTGGAGTTTCAGCACACAATACACTTGATGTTGCTTAAATCAGCCCAGAACTGACCCAGAACTGTCTGCCATGTGGAATAAGTATATATACACTGTATATAAAGTGATGAAATAAGAGAGAATGGAAAGGTAAAAAGAAAATAAAAGAATGAACCTGGCTTTGAGAAATGTATTTAAAGTTGAATGAGAGACCCTAAATGGACCGTATTATGCAGATTAATATGAATTTCCAGAGCAGGTAGTGTTTCTGCATCACGGCTCCAGGGTGGTTGGCTCGAGTCTGAGGTCAGTTTATTATAATCACAGAGTTCTGCATGTGGGTTTCCTGCAACTTCTCCTGTTTTCTCTCACCTCTCAAAAACATGCTGAATTGGCCCAGGTATAAATGCGTATGGTTATGTCTCTATGTGCATGTGCATTATGCCCACGTCCAGGGTGTATTCCCATCTCCCATCCAGTGTTCCTTAAATTCCTTATCTGCCTCGATCTTGAGCGCTTCCTGAAGAATGAAAGATGACTGAATGCTTTTTTTTTTTTTTTTTTTTTTTCCTCGGGTTGCTCGCTTTAATGATGTTTGACGGGAAAAAAATTCGGATTTCCTCGTTTGGGAATCACTTATTGATTTCTTCCTAACAAATGGACTTCATTAGCATCTGTCACTGTGAGCCAAGCCTCGCTTCTGGAGTTCCTGGTCGGTTTTTCTGGGAGCAGCCCGAATTCCAGTGATACCTCAGTAAAGTGTGATTTGAAAAAGTGTCATAACGTGGATCCTGATAGATTGATATTTGTTTTGACAAGAAATTTGGTTCATCCCCAGCCAAAGAAAATTTTCTCAGCTCTGTCTTTTTTTTTTCCCCGAAAAAAGGAATTTCGACAGATTAGGAAGAAAAAAAATTACAGAAACCTGAAGCCTGTACAAATTTAAAAAATAATAAAAAATCTTTAAAGTGGAGACGTAATGTGCAAAACTGCGCAAAAAATTCACATTTTAGTCATTTCCAGACATCCAATTGGGGCTATAAACAAAACAATGTGAGAAACGTACACTGACAGATTTTTCTCCTTTTTTTCCATTTTTGTGCCTAAACAGACCAATTAGATCTTCACCCTAACGTGACCTCATATAAGAAGATCGCCTCCCCTGACTTGTTGCTCAGCTCTCCTGAGGGGTATTTCGAGCTGGAGGACTAACAGACGCACATCAGAGGAGCTCTGAGATTGTGTTAAATAAAAAAAAATATATATATATATATATACATATATATATATAGTACCTTTTAAAAGAATGCAATAACTAAAACAAAAAAAATTCCCGAGACGTCCTTGGCCTTTGAAAACGCTATGCGGCTCTCAGCTAGTTACTCATTCTGTGTCAAACAAACTAGCCAGGAATTAGTAAAAAGTAATAAAAAAGGTCAGAGTAATCGTTGAAACAGGAAGTTGTCATAGCAACAGTTCAAGAAATCCCTTTAAATATCATTACTGGCGAATGGCTGCAGAGCTGACACGAATTATTACTGCTGTGCAGAGCTGACGTTTCCAGAGTGCCCGGGTTCTCCTTTAAAGTGTTTTTCCGAACCTGTTTTGTTCTTTTTAAGCTTAATGAGCAAGCAGGGAAAAGTAGTTTTCTGAACCGGCTCCATTTCTTTAATGTAGCGTTTTGGGTTTCAGGATTTCAGCTCTTATGTTCCACACGTCACATATCATTTCTAGCGGTCCTCTCTGGTTTGATGTTTTGGCGCTCGAGGCCCTGCAGTGGAACCGAATCCCGACATAAAGTTCCAGGAGTTCGTTTCCTTCTGGGGGGGGGAAAAAAAAAAAAGAAGATTATTATCCCATATCAGGATTATTTGTTACTTTGACATGATCTTCAGAACTTTTCATGCTTATTATTTTTTTTTTTTAACATTCCTTTCAAAGTTCCAAAGAGAGAAGGTTGTGCGAAGTCTGCGTCCTTCTGCCAAAGCTAATAATTCTATCCTCTAATTCCGTGCCAAGAGCATCGCCCTGACAGACCGGTTACTAAATACGGCAGTAGCACAAAGAGAATGCTGGATAGCCTTTTAATAAAGAAGTGACTGCATTAGGCGCTAATTGGCTCCTTTATTGTTTGGCCTGGACCAGGGGGAAGCGTGGGGGCTTCTGGGACGCGAGTCGTCCCGGAGAAGCTTGTGAAAAGAAGACCGGGGTTGTGTTACAGGATTACGGCTTCGTTCTGCCTCTTCCTGCTGCTGTTTCAGATTGAATTATTAAACCCAGCTCCATCATGCAGACGCGCGTATGTTCACGTGCGGGACACGTGGGACGCGTCGAGTCGGGATGCTGCGCGCACTTCAGGGGGAAAAAAAAAAAAAAAGTCTGTTTTCCAGACCAGACGGCTTTGGTCTTTTCTTTGTCTTGTATTCTTTTTTTTCTGACTGTCTCAATAATATATACTGTATATGACATCTGTTAGAGTGGAATTGGATTCCAGGGAGTCCCTCGTGTTAGGCGCGTAATGCGTCTCCTGACACGGAGACTGGGAGAGAGAAGAAGAGCAGCGAGGAAAATAGAGGGAACGACGAGTGATGGAGGAAAGGAGGAGGATTAGTTCCGTCCTTCCTTCCTTCCTTCCTCTCGTCTCCTGGAGGAATAAAACCCAGCGACGCGGACAAGCCGACACCGGCCTCGTGAAGTTTACACGCCGCTGTCAGACAGCGCATTGCCTCTTTCCTCTCAGCAGTTAGACTCCATAAAAGAGTTGCCGTTTCTCTGGAGTGCACTTAACGTCAGGGTTTCCTTTCTGCTTAGGCTCTGCTCGTGTGTTGTTTTTTTTTTTTTTTCTCCTTCTTTTTTTTTTTTCCACCCTTGATAAAGGATGTGACTAATGCTGATTTCATACATATTCAGAATTACTTTTAGTTCAAGTTTCCGACTTGGACGTTCCACATGAATTTCCTGTGTTTCATAACAACGACAGGGGAGGTCCTGAATTATATATATATATATATATATATATATATATATATATATATATATATATATATATATATATTTTTTTTTTTTTTACCTCTGAGCTTTTATTCTAGTCACGTCACAGGCCGTTTCCTGCTTCCAAGCTGATGGTTGGTGATCTTAGTTCATAGACACGGTTATGTCCATTGTGATTTATGTGCAGGTTTACAAGTAGATGGAGGTTAAATCTCAAGCCCTTAAGGGTTCTTTTGATTTGTCCCTCAGGGAGGGACTCGACACCCCACAACAGGAGGTTTGTCTTTCACCGAGTTGCAGCCATTTGAAAAGAAAGAACCATTAAACACACGAGTTCAGTTGTTTAAAGAGATGCCACAAGTGGAGAAAAAGTGGACTATAATAATAGAAGTTTGCTTATAGATGATGTTCTTCATTTCTCACCAGATATTCAAGTCTCATATCACAGATTTATAAAAAAAAAAAAAAAATTCATGTTAAATGTACTTCCATCTCATGCAGGTGCAAATTGAACCGCACAATGTAGGTTAATTTAGGTTACTTAGTAGAAACATCCTGGTTCAAGATCAAAACTAAGGCCCAGCTCTAACTACTTAAGCTTAAATTAGTCTGATTTGAGATCAGAAGTTTGTCTGCTGAACCAGTGGCGCCAAAAGGAATTCTGGGCCTCTTAACAGGTTAATTCCCAAGGTCGTGCACCCCTGACCACTTTTTACTATCCAGGACAGTTTATTTCCTAAGGACACCTTGTGCCTCAGAATCGTTCCCACCTTTTCACCCCGCCTGGATGTGCACGTTGTTGTCCTTATTTCAATCTGCAGGAATATACACTTTGTGATTATTAATACTCCAAATTTTTCATTTGTGTTCATAATCCTGAATCTTGTGGTCAGGATTCGCCAAGGGTTGTTTTGTGTGTGTGTGTGTGTGTGTGTGTGTGTGTGTGTGTGTGTGTGTGTGTGTGTGTGTGTGTGTGTGTTGGGGGGGAGGGTAGTTATGGCTCCTGATTACATCTTTGTCACAGGAATCAATACGTATACAGACTATCAGAGCACAGCTTGGTCCTGTCAATAAAAGGTCATAAAGGATGATTGACCGTGTGGTGGTGTGTACATGGGGGAGAAAGACTCACTGTCTGGGATGTCCATCCTGTAGAAACTTCCCCATCCTGCTCTTTAAAAAAAAATAAATAAATAAAAAAAAATTTATGGCAAGATCTAATTGACTCCTCCATTGTTCTGGCCTCTTTAAAGGAACCATGTGTTTCTCATCATTGGGCCTGGAGAGGCTTCAGAGCTGATGAGCGGAATGAGCGCCGTTGTATGTTTACACCCCGAAAACCCACAGAGCGCTTGAGCAAGAGGAGAGGAATTCTTCCCGTCTGCTGAGGCAACACGTCCAGCCTGCAAGCCATCAGTCGTCTTTTTCGCCGTTATTTACCCGAGGACAGGCGGGATCGCTGTAACTGTTCTGGTTCATTTGGACTGGGAGTTGTGTATAAAGTGGGCTTTCTGTCCTTCCCAGGAACACATCACAGAAGTAGGGCACGGATGTCTGAAGCCTGTTATCTCTCGAACGGTGAATCAACACTCTACTTTGCTGTCCAGACGGGATTTCTCACACTCAGATTGCTAAAGGATTTTCAGAGTCATCATTATGCTATTTGGCTCTAGGTTGAGTTTTAGGGATTGGAACACTTCATGCATTTCTGCAGAAGTCCCTGATCCATATGTGCAATGAAGTCTAAAGTAACCACAATGCTGTTTTGAGAAACATAAAAAAAAAACGAGAAAGCTGCTTTTAATTTGAAATATGGAAAGAAAATAAGAGAAGATGCAAGGACAAGGGAGAAAGACTCGAAGCTTGTCGAGAAACCAGGTCGTGACCTATTGCTTTTCTTTTTCTTTTTTTTCTTTCTTTTTAAGCGCTGCTTCGCTTCTAAACCAAAGCTACTTTAGCTAATACATCGCTTCATCCATAGCTTAAGCCTGACATCCTTTTAGCTTGATTGGCAGCTCACGTGAGAGTCCTGATCTCCGTGTTGTCTGATTGGCCTGCTGGGACCCAGACGGCGGTTCAGGTGAAGTGGTTGAACCGAATACAGTAGGAAACTGATAACATCCAGTAGAAGGACCAGATCTGGTCATGTTTAAGGATATTAAAGCTTCTGTCTTCTTTCCCAAAGGTCGTGTTTGTTAGTCCATTAAGGCTGTGTTTAAGTAACGAGCAAAGAGCGTAGCGTTTTCCGCTGAGTAGCATCTTCATCACGAGGGTAAACAGATCGGAAACATCTGTCGGAAAGTGAGTCTGTGATGTTTTTTCCCCCGTTCGCCTTTTTATCGAGCCATTCTCGTCCACCCCCCCCCCCCCCCATTTCCCTTTATTTTCCCTTCGCTGTGATCAGAAGCATCATCATCATCGCCGAAGTCATCAACACGGCCGCAAGTCGTCACATCATGTGGAGCGCTTGATAAATGACTGTTTACTTCGGTTTCCCTTTTGAAAGGCATTTTCCTTCCATCTCTAGACTGTTTGTTCCTTCCTTTGTCTCTCTCTCTCCTCCTTGTTCCCCTTATTCCTCTCCCTGCAGTCCTGGCAATGAGAAAGCGACGGCAAAGAACTCAACAGCACAACACTTTATTTATTAAGGGACGACGCGGCGTATCCTTTTATAATTTCATTTGTTTCGAATTAGGTTCAAAGTTGTGGAAGATCTGTGAACAAAGTCCCTGTTATCACTTATGTTGTAACAGTCAGAAAGGAAAATCAAATCGAAAAAAAAAGAAAATCGACTCCTTCGGCCCGAGGGGTTTTAATTACTGAACGTCCGTGCATGCACATCACTGGATGAAAATTCTCTTCTGAAATGTTCTTCCGAAGAATATTCGTATGGGGCCGTTCAAATCAAAGCGGGACTTTTAATTGTGTACAATAACATATGAACACCATCATAAGAGTAAAAAAACTGTACTCATCAGTGTTTAACTAGTGCTTGGATACCATCAAGGTAGAAAGTTTCTCTTCACAACGCCGGCCTCCCAGGAGCTCCTTAAATGGCCCAGACATGTGGGAATGGCTTGGAGCGAGGTCAGGCAACCAAATTTTAGCTAATGCATGTTTCGGATGTAATGTTTTTTAAAAGACTACCTTTCAGTACCATAACCTGCTTCAGCTGTTTAAGAACGTTTGCAGTTGGCACTTCATGTTGCAACTTCCTCTGTAATAAAAGCCAGGCACACACACACACACACACACACACACACACCTCTCTCTCTCTCACACACACACACTCACACACACACGCATAGCAAATTACAGAGTGGATTCAGTCGGCTTTGCCATTAGACAGGGTCCTGCCAAGCATGTGTGTGGCTGCCTGTGTGTGCACAAGAGTGCATTCATGCACGTGTATGGTGCAGTGTGTAGTCTTCCTCTCTTTGGCCAGAATTCAGGTTGTGGTTCGAGACACGCCGTCTCCCTGAAAAAAATTCTGAAAAAGTCTTGCCTGTTGAATCGACACGCGTACTTTGCATGAACTGTGTGTTTTCCCGAGCAGCAATGAGGACGCGAACGTTCACTCATCACATGACATCGCTGCCAGAAATTCATTACTCATTTTGCGTCTGATAAATAAAGATATGAATAGGTGGCGTATTATTCCGGTGTTTTCGAAGGCATCTGGTTGAGGTTAGAGCCGCGCATCAGGACTGGGGCAGATAGGAAGCTCACGGGACCACATTTACAGTATTTACTGGAAGGTAAGTCACCGCCTGACTCATTAGTAACAGCCTGGTCAGGATCACTGTGGACTAAATAAGACTGCTTTGCTTAGAACCTGAGAAATTTGTTTGGAAAGATCATCCAAACGAATATGATACAAATCTAAAGTCTGTGAGCAGGATTGTAAAACGTTCAAAACCATCACTACCGCTTTCCACTGTCAACGCTTTTCCACTGTTTTTTAGGGCAAAGTGTTCGCATTTAGATGTATGTATGTATTTATTTATTTATTTATTTATTTTAAATCTATTTTAAGAGTCGCCCACTACATCCGGATACAGCTATAAGGAGCAATAAAAAGATATACTGTAGATACAGAGAACGGTATAGTGACGTCACACAATGTGATTGGCTGTACGATGGTACAAACTGCATTGCGCACGTCACACAATACGCTTTGTAAGATTAGCTAGCTACTGTTAAGCCAGGCATCTGTATAAAGAAAAGAAAGGTTTTGTCTGTACATTGGTCAGAACTCGCTCATTCAATGATTTCTTTACGGTTCATACGTCGGAGGGACAGAAACCAGTTTCAGGAAAATGTTGTCTGTCTGTCTTTCTGTATGTTTGTATGTCTGTCCAGCCGATTTTTGTCACAGCATCAGACAAAACTGGCCGGACAGAATTGAATGAAACTTTGCCAGTTCTTAGGTATTTGCCTGAAGTTAAATCTGCACCATGAATGAAATCAAAGCGTCGAATAGAACTGACGATATGAGCGGTTTTGTGCCAGCATTTAGAGCTTTTTTGGACGAATATAGCACTTCCAGAGGTGGGTCGAGTGGCCAAAAAATGTACTCAAGTAAGAGTAGCTGTACTTCAAAATAATATTACTCAAGTAGAAGTAAAAAATAGTCATGCAAAATATTACTCAAGTAAGAGGAAAAAAGTATTCAGTGAAAAGTACTGAGTAACTGTTTCAATCGCAATGTCGGATTAAAAATAGTAAAAAAATTTAGAAATGATAAATAATATATTAGTATAATATTCTATATGTGCTGGAGCAGTATGCATCATTTTTTCCCCACTGTGCCACCTGGCCTGATTGGTCAAATGGAGTCATGTGATTATTGTTGCTGCGTCTGATTGGTGAAACAGTCATGCGCTTGATCCGGCGGCTGCATGTGTAGAATAAACGGTTAGAAAAGTAACGAGTCGAGTGGAGCCGAATGTAGCGGAGTGAGAGCAGCGTTTCTTCTTCACGGATCTACTCAAGTAAAAGTAAAAAGTATGCTGGAGTAAAACTACTCATACAATCCAAAAAGTTACTCAAGTAAATGTAACTCGTTACTGCGCACCTCTGAGCATGAAAAAAAAAGGCCTGGAATCTTTAAAGATGAAATGGACAGATAAAAAACATATTTTTATAACGAGCTCATCATGTACATTTTTTTTATTCATTCATTTATCATTCTAAAGCAGCACAAGCTTTTGTATTAACATGTCAGAAATGAAATAAAATAAAACTCTCTCTCTCGCTCGCTCATTTACCATCTGTGTAATGGGCGGTTCTGGTGCACAATCCTGCCGGAACCAGGATGTACGCCGGGAATGTTTAGGTTTACACTAGAAAAAAAGAAGAAGAAAAAAACAACAGCTGTTAAAGCGTGTTTTTTATTGTTCTGTGAATAAAATTATGTAATATTTTTGTTTATGACTAAATTCTCTCTCTGGCTGCACCCTGTGTTTGTCTGTTTATTTCTGTTTAATGTATGTTTGCATTTTATATATATATATATATATATAGACGTCACTAGCGGGCGCAGGACCTGAGGACCGGAGTACATCTGGAACCTACACTGGCACAGCGTCACACCGACCTCTTTCTTTCGGATTATGAGCAATAGGTTTCGGCTCGATTTTTAAGAAGGGGGTCTTATTTCTAGTGGTGTTATAACTGACAGGTTTTGGGATGAAGTTTAAAAAAAAAAAAAAACCAGCGCTGTCTCAAGGCATTTGGTGATGGGTATAAGATATCCTCAGAAACCACCAGTAGAAAGAAATTACTTTAACAGCTGAGCTTTTTTTTCTTTTTCTTTTTTTTTAACATCCATCTCATGGTATCTCTGACTTTTTTTATTTTATTTTATAAGAGAACAAGAAAATTGCTTTTGATACACGGATTTCGAACCATGTTAATAACAGCGCATAACGTCAAACACGACCATGTCATAAAGAGCGTTTGGTGATTACAGTCTCCGGCTCTGATTGAACTGTCCGATTTCATTACCCGGTTTCAAATGTGTTTTTTTTTTTTCTTTTTTTTTCCTTTAAATACGGATAATATCTCGCTCCGTTGCTGTTTCTCATCGCGGATCCCCGAGGATAGAAGCGAAAGCGGGCCGGAGTGGTTCCTCTTTCTCGCCCTCTCAATCAGCGGCTACGCGGATGATGGATTATTCTTCTGCATTGACGAAATAAATTCATTACGTTGATGGGTCAAGAAGCTTTTAGGAGTATTTAAGTGAGCTCCCCTCCACCACCCAGCTCTCTTCTCTCTCTCTCTCTCTCTTCACTCTACTGTCCCTGCTTTTCCTCTCACTAAGGGACGTCAGATTGATGGATCACTTCAATTAACTCTGACATGAGAAGGGATGAGATAGCAAGTCTGTAGGAGAATGCTTCCTTTTTTCTCTTTCCTTGTCGTCTCTTCTTTCTTGTGATCCCCTTTTTTTTTTCTCTCATTTAATGCCGTTTAAGGAAAGAGGAAGATCAGTTTCTTGCAGGTTCAAAAGATCCGCTCTGATTCAGCTTACGGAATAAATACTATATTACTTTAGACAATAAAGTACATGATGTTACAGGATCAAATGCAACTAAGGATCAAAACTAACTAACCGCGACTGGCAGTTGGCGACTAACAGGGGTGAAAGTAGTTTTAAAATCTTCCCCGTATTATGCAGCCACAAGGTGAGGAGAATAAACCATTCTGTGGTGCACAGTCCTGCAAATACTGTCCTATTGCATTATATTATATTATATTATATTATAGTTCTGTTTTAGAATATCAGCTCCGCTAACTTCCGGGCTCCGTGGTTGAATCCCAAATGGAAAAGCTAGTACGCTATGCAGGATGTAAAATTCCTTTTGCCCAATGCTGAGAGTTTGTATAATAAAAGTTTGATTTGTGATCAACTGGTCCATGGAGTCATACGTATAGTTACACGTCCCAGTGCTGTTACTGTCCATTATCACCACCCATGGAACAGTCAGATTGCTCGGTCTGAACTAACTGTTATATAATTCGCGATAAATTGTTAGTTTTGTAGAATATTGTCTAGTTACATATTACTACAGTGATCCTGGTCCAAAATTAAGACTAATCATGAATCTAAACGACAATGGCAACGTTGATAGCCGGCGAGTGACATCAATATTGTAAACGTTTAACATCAACAAGTCGCCAAAGCGGTGAGGATGTCACTGTGCAAATGTGCAAAGCAAAGAAACGTTGCACAAGAGAATCCAAAGATGAGTGGACAGTAAAATCGTACCGCAGTCCGGCACGAGGCTCTTGTGTGAAACTTTTGGCGTCGTGAAGACTTGGCACGTGGAACGCCACTGAGACACAAAGCACACACATTTCGAACAGCACTATCCTCAGAATACAGAGGTGAGCACAACAAAAAACATTGGTTGTAAATTATAAGCAAGTTTAATAAACACTTTCATTGTCTTTCATTATCAGCCATCATTCCACCACTAATCGTTGACCTCGATTGAAAATCAGATTGGAAATTTTGAATATTAAGTTGGAGAACCGACCATCAATGTTCATGGGCCCAAATGGATTGGTGTCCCCACTCATGTGATCCAAAGTGATCCTGATGGGGATAAATCTAAATAAAAGAATGAAAGCTTTCAAAAATAGCAAGAGGCATTTAGAAATTAACCTCACAAAAATTTGCCTTAGAATCTTCTTTGGATGAAGTATCGCAATAATTCATAACACGACGCTGGAGGTGTGCAATGTTGGCAGTTTCATTCCGTATGACCCACCGTACTCTGAAAGACTTTGTGTAGGTGTTTAAGGCAGGTTGCCTGGTATCCAGCCCACACATAACCATGCTACACAGCCACACACACACACACACACACACACACACACACACACACACACACACACACACACGGCAGTGGAATTTTTATTGCCATTGGCACGACGCGGTCTCCTGCCTATATTTCTTAACCACCTAAATAAGACTATTGTCACTTATTAGTCTCATATGGTCTCGCACTCGCGACTCTCGGTCAGCGTGTTCAGGAGTTTTAGAGAATAATCAGCTACTATGAGTGTGCGCCGGACAATTTTTGTGTGTGTGTGTGGTTACAGTGGCAGGCTTCTCCAATTTAGTTGTCTGCACAATTGAAATAAGACACTGAGCCCTATTTTCGTGTTAATAACGCAAACGCAAAAACAAGATCACAAGATTTGTGGCTTTGGCGCATGTCAACGTGGCGGATATATTTCTGGGATTTTCCCAACTATTAGAGCAAGAAAGGGGTGGAATATGAATTATCAAAAGGTGTAATTACGCTGCTATGACACACCGTGAAATCAATTCCAATTATTCATTTTTTTTTTCTCTCTCCCGTGCTGTTGAGAACATCAGATGATTAGTTCCATTGTTTCTGTAGCAATGCTGGTTTTTACAGTGCCAGGATCCTAGTTCTACACCAAAGCCTGGGCTTTGGGACTGGGCATATGGTACGGTGATTGTATGATTGCGTAGGTTTAAGGGTCCAAAAGTGGCAACACGGTGGAAGCAGGGTTCAAACCCACAGCCCTCGGATCAGCTGAGCCACCACTGCCAAGTTTGTTCCATTAAGAAACTTTTTTTTTTTTTTTTCAGTGTTTATTCCCCATCAGTCACTATGATTATTAGCACATTCCCCAAATTGTGGTTTTATTTTTGTTCAGTGTTTCTTTAACCCTTTTGTATGGAGTTTCCAGTGTCACAACTTAAGTTTTCCATCATATACCCATTTTCCACAACAGTGAACCAGGTGGTAGTTCATCTCTGGTATTAGTTCGATTCAGAGCCGGTTCAATAGCGAACCTCCTAAGAACTGACCAGAGAGTCACGTCATTATGTCACGGTATACGTCTGTGTACGTCTCTACATTCCCAGCGAAAGCATTTGAGTTGTACATTGCATATTGAGTCCATTTTTAAAAAAAGATGTCGGTCATGAACTAATAGTTGGTTATGATGCAAACGGTTCTTTATTCTAGCCCAGCAAAGTTTTGATGCCATCTGAGGGCTTCGGCTGAAATTGGGCACCGGTTCCGTACTAGCCCCAGGACCGCCTTGGTAGAAAAGTGGTAATGGTTGAGTTACGTTTGTTTTTCGGCTTAACGTCTGTTCGTTATATTTGGCATTTTCATGAAGTCGCTGCTCAGAACTGCGAAATTGTATGTTTGTAACTTCGCTTAGGGTCAGGAGAATATTGGTTCGGTATTGTGTTGAGTACAAAAAGAAGTTCTTGAACAATGGGAATGCAATCCAAAAATTTTTTTTTTTTTTTTTTTTTTACAAAAATGCACAAGGAAACAAATATTACTAAAGATCTTCCTTTCAGATTGTTGGCGACTTATTTTGCCATTGCGTGTAGATTATATTGATTATAGTTCCAGCATTGGCTCAAGATTATTAAACACAAAAGGTACATTCCTTCAGAGCATGTTTGCAATATGGGGTGCTTTTCTCGTGTGCCGTTCAGGGTGAGTTGTTGTTGTTGTGCCGGTAAATGACGGCCCCGGTGATTATTGCGTTGTGACTCAGCTCCTGCGGTGTGTTGATCAGGAGGTCCGGTGTGTGGCTGTTAAAGGAGTCGTACTGTGAGCTGGAACTGAAGTGAAAGCATGTTCATATGGCTGTGATGAATGACTGGGTCCCACTGGCGCTCACACAGATTGAGTTTCATTAGTTATTTAGAGTGGAAGGAAGAAAGCGTAGGCTTTTTTTTTTCTTTTTTCTGTTTGTCAGGAACTTCTACTTGCAGGTATTTTAAAGATTCTTTCTAAGAGGTTCTTTTCTTTCATTCTGTGGTATATCAGACTTTCTCATACAGTTGAAGAGTCTCTCTTTAGTTTATCAGAAGTCCATTATCCCACATGTTCCTTGTAATAATTGGCTGGGACCAGGACGTAGAGGCAAGACTCACAAGGGGGTGGTCATGGAGGAGCAGTTAGAGGGATAGGAGGGGGTAGTTTGATGGGGGCTCGAGTGAAAGGATTGGGAGGTGACTTTAGACTTCAGTCCTACATTTTACACCCTCTAGGTTCACGCAGCTCAGGTCTGCAGCAGTTACACCGGTTTGGGAATCTCCGAATCTGTCCGACCTTTGCTACTCACTGCTCTGCCATTCATCCAGGGGCGGCGAGGGAAATTCTTCCTTGAAGTGCCTCGCTGTATTGAGTACCACTTTCACTTGCTCCTTCCATTTCTTCAAAGCAGGTTTTTCCCATTAAGGAAAAGTGAGAGCACTCTTGCCCTGAACTTAACCTTGATTCCACAGCGGTGTCTGTCTTTTGAAATCCGGTTCAAAAATCAAGATAAGCAGGAGGAAAGGAAGCGGTAAGTAAGTTCCACAACCTGGCTTAAAGCAAAGTGTGTGTCATGCAGCTGACACGTCGATTTCTTTAAAGCCTGCTGAACAGCGTAATGCTTTTCTTAATGTTTCCCGTTGCCTGCTTTGCTGACTTTGCTGCCTCTAGGGTACTTGCTCAACTGTTTGCTCATGCTGACCGGTTCTGTCCTGCGTCCAGTTTCAATATAGCCTCTGTTGACTTGGCTAGCTCGACAGGGTGTTTGCTGCGGAAAGTGGAATTTCTATTTTCAGCACTATCAGCAATGCTAAGATAAATGCGCTTGCGTGAAGTTATTTTTTGCTTTCGACCATCCTTATTGATTTCCCGATTAAAGGATTTATGCCTCAACAAATTTTTAGATCATGACTAAGAGCAAAGAGACAGAGCCAAGTGAGAGAGCAGAAAAAGTGGCGGAAAAAAACGCTAAAGAAGCATACAGACAGCACCCTGCAATCTCAGCTGTTGTGATTTAGGCTGCCTGACAGCACACAAATCTTAAAGGAACTCTCAGCTGTGCTGCATGCCTACCCCTCCCTCTCTTTATTTTTAACACCGATGCTTTATGGGGCCTTCACTACAACGGGGCAGAAAGAGATTATTGTCTCTAGAAATACAGTTCTGCGATTCTCATTGCCAGATCGATGTTGCACGTAAGGGTGGGGGCTCGGGAATGAGCAACCAGCAAACAAGCAAGACCTGCTTTACTAGCCAAATTCTAGCTATGAACCATCTTGATCAAGAACTAAAGCCACATTTATACCAAATTTCTCTATAAAAAAATGACATCGCTCAGGAACCATCAGGAATGACAAATCCAGTTTATGGTTCACCATGTTAAAGCAACCAAAAACCACTACAAGTGGGGAAGGAAAGCTTTAATGCAGTTGGCATAACAGACAATTCCAGAATGAGAATCCCAAAAAAACACAGCAAATATGGTGTAGGTTAAGATATTTTATGAGCAACATATTCTTAATATTAATAAAACTTGAGAAACCAGGTGATTTCCTGGTGACCAGGAATTCCTAACTTTGAGCTTCACACCGAACATCACTGGTTGGTTAAACTCACTCTTCCTGTGATGGTTAGTTTGGCAAGCTCCACCCCAGTGGTTCCTCAACAACAATGGTACCTACTTTGGAGCAGGAACTTCTAAGGTTCCTAGAACAATGGCCGTTGCTTTCCCAAGTTCCAATTTTTTTTTTTTTTTTTTTTTTGAGTTACTGAAACATTTTTTTCTGTCTTAATGGTCCAAAAGATCTCCCTTTAATGGTACCACTCCATGGACAGACATAACCCTGAACAAACCAATGAAATACCTTGGTCATTTTGGTACACCAGCCCTAACCATCATTCATTGCTGGTCCAGTCTGTTTTTTTTGTTTTGTTTTGTTTTTAAAGATCTCTGGAGATATATGTTCTTGCTTGAGAACCCATCATTAATTTTATTTTATAAACCAGGGAAGCAAAATGTGTCTAGCATCTGTAGACCTGTAACAGAGAAGCACTCTACCATGGGAGATCACCCAACCAGTATTCCTTAGTTCCAGTGCTAATTAAACACATCTGATCCTGCTAATCCTGGTCTGTATTTTTTTTCTGAACATAAGAGCCAGGTGCCAGATTAGAGTTGGTGGTTAACTACAGAGGGGGTTATCCTCTGATCTCCAGCACTGGGCAACCTGCTTCGGTTTTTGCCTCCTATCTGAGTCTGTTTGCTGTTGGCCACCTTCAAGGTGTGTGGCATTGAATCTGTATAGGGATCCTGGAGCACAAGGGAAATTTATCAGTCATGGCTGCCCTTTGTTCGAGTGATGTCCTTGAGTGAGTGACTGAATGCAGCCTGGACATATTTAGCATGACAGGATATAACCTACTCTCCATGGATCTCGCTGCCACATAGACAGACAGTGACACGGCTATCAAATTCACCCTGCATCTGCAGACACACATTATCTTCATACTTCCTGCCATTCTATAAGCAGAACCTACCAACTGTGGTTATAAGCAAGAGAAAGAAAGAATGAAGAGGCATTTGAAGAGAACCAAAGAGCCAGAGTGAAGAACAGGAGCGATGGAGTAGGAGTTTTTTGGGCAAACTTCACACATTTTGCAGGATTAGGCTATTGATTGCTTTCATTTTTGGCATGTCCACCTCCCTGCTGCGTACCACCCACCCACAAACACACGTGCACACACACACACCTCCTCCCCTGCTGCTTTCTCTATTTCCTGTTTGCTCTGCCAGACCCAATTGATGCTCAGCATGCGGGTCAGTGATGGATCCGGTGACATGCTGGGCCATTACTTTGTATGGCTATATCTTTTATTGGTGTTTGAACACACACACACACACACACACACACACACACACACACACACACACACACACACACACACACCACAGAGTAGCACATGAAATTGTTGCCTCAAGGCAAGAGGCAGGTTACAACTTCACAATGATCACTGCATATTTATACTAGCAGGACAAGATCTTCTTCCCAAATGTACTAAAAATAATAAATTTATAAGTCATGCCGCTCATCGAACCTCTAACCGAAAATAAAGAAGTGAAATCCCACGAATACTAGACTTTACTAAAATAGTTCCCACTGGAGTGTCTAGAGGAGAAAACTTGTGCCTTTTATAGAAAATATAAAATATTACATTGTATAAATGTTACACACTTTAAAATATTACACTGTTAAACCATAATCCAGTCACATAGTCATTTTTACATTATTTAACTGCAAGTGCTTTAGGTTTCATTTTGAGCAAGCTAGATAATATTTCGTAAGTTAGCTAGTTAACTAAAGTATTGGTGAGGTAGCTAAGTCTAGGTGGGAATTAGTTTGTGCTGTTATACCCAATATACATAGTTGTGTTGTTGTCTAAATTCAAATCTTGCTTGATACTTGTGTTTTTATTTAAAGGAAACCATATTTAAGCAATATCACATGAGACGTAGTGCTGTTGTGCTTGAATAATTGCACGGCTGATGTAAAGTAGTCGTAGGCACGAGGGCGCAGGAAGAGTTACTGAATGTTTCACAGCAGTGCTGATATTCAGCACAACAACACGACCTTGAATGTAATACCGCTTTTTATTTAACATTTCCACAAACTGCATTTATCATCAACAGATTATGATTCATTTGTGATTTAAGCAGCTATTTTTTCTCTGCCAACACGTATCCTTCTGCCACTGGTTAAACTAACTAACTGCAACTGGCGAAGCTGGTGACCGACAGTTAGTGTAATAAACAGGGGTGAACGTAGTTTTACATTCTTTCTGGTACTTTTACTTAATGTTTTTACTTATTCTGCTTTAGAATATCAGCTAACGTCCCAAAGGTGAGCTAGTGCTCCACCCAACAAGTAGCGCTATTGATCAGGGGTTTTAGAGAGGGATTTGGGACTCAGTCTTCAGCTTTGTAACTCGTGTTAGACGTGAACAGAAGAACACGGACATTTCAGAGGCAATTCCAGAATCACTTAGAAGCGATTCCTAAGGAGACAGTGTGTTGTTTAAGGTAGCATAATGTTATCAGGTGTGTGTTTTTAATGAAGGTGCTTCTCTGACTGGTTTTGAATGTGATTTTTGGCAGGCAGCTGCTCTCTCCTCTCTCTAGCACTACAGACTGTACTGACCTACTTTCACTCATGCTTGCAATGACCGTTAGGACACTGGGATGATACATGTAGTTAAACGTCCCAGTGCTGTTATGCTCTATATCACCACTCACATGGAATGCCGCTCATGCAATCAGATCACTCGGTCAGAACTATAAATATAATAATATCTACAAATATAATAATATTAATAATAAGATGAAGAAGAACATGGACTTTATTGGAAACCTAGATATCATTTCTAATATCTAAAATTATTTAATCTAGCGTTGTTATACAATGTGTCTGTATCTGTGCCTGTTTAGTGCTAAGAAATATTCAGATTCGAACAAAAGTCCAGTCTTTCTTTGTGGATTCGCAATCTAGAAAGATCTGCGATTACTTTTAAGAACTAATGATGAAATTATATACATGAAATTATAGCTGGTGTGAATTAAGAAACTGCGACCATAACCTTCATCATGCTGTTTAACGATTGCCGTTCAATAGCTAGCAAGACCTCCAGCAAAGGTTTATCCTGTCTTTGTTTTCAGTGCTCTCCAGTAAGATTAGTCTCAGGGAAACGAGTCTTGGGAGCGAATCACACTGACTTTTACAGGAACTGGTGTCAGAGGGATCAGGTTGCACTGGGCTTTGACGGCCTCTCCCTGTACTGCACTACTCCCTAAGAGCCAGGATAAGAAATGAGAAGAGAGCAGAACAAACCGGCCTGTCACTTACACTCCCACACACACACACACACACACACACACACACACACACACACTCTTCACAGACAGGCTCGTGACACTCCTTGCCTCGGGAGCTGCCATTTAAAGTCATCATCTGTCAGGAATAAGTGCTCTGTCCGTTGTATAAGAAGGAGGAATAGACAGAGAAATACAGAGGCCTGTCTGGGGGGGAAATGAAGGAGAAATAACTTAGTAGCTCAGCTCTCTTTCTCTCAATCATCATCATCATCAAACATACTAGGGTTTAAACTTTATATAAATGATTATTACTTCATTTCAGTAGTAAAGAGGCATGATTTATTAAGATAATTGAATGCCTATTATTTAAGGACAGTGCTATACTAGTGGTAATTTAATTACATAGCTAAATAGTCAATTTTGGATTTTTTTAACTATACGCATCTAAACATGACAGCTCATTGGCATTTACAAAGAATCCCTGTCAGTCTTTTTTAGCGTAAATTTTTTTTTTTTTTGACGTCTCTTTCTCGAGTCTGGAAAGAAAAACTTGGCATAATCTGGCGAACACCCGGCGCATCCAGAACTTTTACTCTACACAAAACACACTATGCTTTCTAAAAACAGGCAAAAAGTAGTCAGAATAAATCCATAATTTACATCAGTAGGGCTTTTCCAAAAAAGAAAAATATATTACCGGCGAAGCATATGGACTTATCAGAAAACCATTAGTGATGGTCAGCTGAAAACCTCATGAGAACTAATTATAGGAAAAATCAGGAGGCTGAAGTCATTCTAGACCTTTCTTTCAAATCAGACTGAAAAGAATTTCACGTTTATACTCTTTCAACTCAGCTATCATGCATCCATCTGTGTAACGCATTTAACTGGAGTCGTTACTTTTCTTAAATTGGATTGTGAGGAACATGTTCAGTCTAAGTCTCCGCACATACTTTCCGTCTTTTTCATAGACACCATCAGAGGCAGGAAGAACTCGCGTGTCTGACTGACAAAGATGTGGTTCGTTTCAGTCATCTTTCCCCCAAGCTGTAAATGCTTTCAAATCTTTTTTTTTTGTTGTTTTTGTACTTGAATTGAGGAAGTATGAGGTCAGTGGTGTGCGGTGGATCGGTAATTAAAAGCCGAGTTAGTCTAGTTAATTATAAGGTAACTTAATTGGGTTAATTTAAAGGTATCATGCCTTGGTGTGTTTGCGGTGTTAATTGGCTTTTATTGCAGATCTCCAGGTGCTGGATGTTTGAAAGGAGAATGATGGAAAATGATGGAAAAGTGCACACACACACACACACACACACACACACACACACACACATACACACACGTGCATATGCACACACAAAGTTTATGTACATTGCATTAGACTGGTAAGAACCTCATGGAAACTTTTGAGGTCAGTGCAGCTCTCTTTCAGAGTCCTCATCTTGTGAGAAAATCCAGGGCCAGATCGAGAGCCTTGGCAGCGAGCATTGGATTTAATCAGCGCGTATAGTGTGTGTGTTTGTCGACGACTGAGGTCGATGACGATCGTCGATCATCTTGGCACTCTGACACAAGCGCTAAAGGCAAGCGCTTGCAGCCTGGGGGTCATGCGCTAATTCTAATGTCATATGTCATGTGTCGAATTAGAGTGAGCCAAACCCAAAGGCACGTCCCATATCAGCCTCGGATGGAACACATATGAGAGGGGAAGATTTAAGATCTCGGTTTTGGGATCTGATGTTTTCATTTTGACGGCTGCTTTACGCACAGTAATTTTCTTTATGCTTCTTTTGGCCGCACCGCTAAAAATCCAAACTGACCTAGAAATAACATTCTTACCCAATTTAAACTTCAAGCACCAGAAGATCTACAACAAAAACGCTGGGCAACTGTTCAGGCAGTAGATAAAAAATCTCCATTCTAAAACACAGCTTCTCCCTTTTAATCATTAATCTTGTGCCCTAATCTGAACCGTCTTACTTTATTCACCACGAGTGAAGAGAAAGAAGGAGTGCGCATGGGATTGGGAGTGGACGTGACGCACGATTTGAGAGTAACAGCCCTCCTGATGCTGTTCAGATGAACCAAAGACCCTCATGGCGTGTTAAGTCTCCTTCCTGCACGCCTGAACATGAGTAGACGTGTGTGTCTTGGTGTGTTGCGGAATGTTTCTGTAATCGTTGTCTGAGCTGAAGATCTGATCCAAAAGTGCTGTGTAATGAAATGGGTAAAGCGAGCAGGACGAAGGCTGGTCTGGGATCAGATTGAAGTGAAACAAATGATGGACTATCATGAGCCTATATAAATAAATTATAGACTATAAATTAGTCTTGCCATCGTTTTGAAATATTTCTTTTTCTTTAAAAGATTTATCACAGAAGAACATTGCACGTTTAACCTTAATAATAATATTTGGTATTATGAACAAAATAATAAATAACGTAAATAAATAATGAATCAATGAAAAATATAAGCCAAAGAGTTATTTTTCTCTCTTCACATTAGCTCGTATCTGTTAGCTTCTTTAAGGATTTTGCATTCCTTTGAAGCTAGCATAAATAGCTAGTTAATTTTGTTAAATTTGGCCATACCCATTTGTCTACAAACTAGCTAGTAACTGTAGCTAATTACCTTTAACTGTTTAGCTAGCCCATTTCTCTTCAAACCATAGTTGGTAACTGTAGCTAGTTAATTCTGCTATGTTTAGCTAGTTAATATCTCTACTCTACAAACCATGGCTAGCAACTGTAGCTAGTTAACTTTGTTGTGCTTAGTTAAGTCGTTTGTCTACAAACATTAGCTAGTAACTGTAGCTATAGTTAACTTTGATATGATTAGCTAGCCCATTTCTCTACAAAACATAGCTAGTAACTGTAGCTAGTTAATTTTGCTAAGCTTAGCTAAGCCATTTGTCTACAAACATTAGCTACTAACTGTAGCTAATTAACGTTCCTATGTTTAGCTAGCCCATTTCTCTACAAAACATAGCTAGTAACTGTAGCTAGTTAATTTTGCTAAGCTTAGCTAAGCCATTTGTCTACAAACATTAGCTACTAACTGTAGCTAATTAACGTTCCTATGTTTAGCTAGCCCATTTCTCTACAAAACATAGCTAGTAACTGTAGCTAGTTAATTTTGCTAAGCTTAGCTAAGCCATTTGTCTACAAACATTAGCTACTAACTGTAGCTAATTAACGTTCCTATGTTTAGCTAGCCCATTTCTCTACAAAACATAGCTAGTAACTGTAGCTAGTTAATTTTGCTAAGCTTAGCTAAGCCATTTGTCTACAAACATTAGCTACTAACTGTAGCTAATTAACGTTCCTATGTTTAGCTAGCCCATTTCTCTACAAAACATAGCTAGTAACTGTAGCTAGTTAATTTTGCTAAGCTTAGCTAAGCCATTTGTCTACAAACATTAGCTACTAACTGTAGCTAATTAACGTTCCTATGTTTAGCTAGCCCATTTCTCTACAAAACATAGCTAGTAACTGTAGCTAGTTAATTTTGCTAAGCTTAGCTAAGCCATTTGTCTACAAACATTAGCTACTAACTGTAGCTAATTAACGTTCCTATGTTTAGCTAGCCCATTTCTCTACAAAACATAGCTAGTAACTGTAGCTAGTTAATTTTGCTAAGCTTAGCTAAGCCATTTGTCTACAAACATTAGCTACTAACTGTAGCTAATTAACGTTCCTATGTTTAGCTAGCCCATTTCTCTACAAAACATAGCTAGTAACTGTAGCTAGTTAATTTTGCTAAGCTTAGCTAAGCCATTTGTCTACAAACATTAGCTACTAACTGTAGCTAATTAACGTTCCTATGTTTAGCTAGCCCATTTCTCTACAAATCATGCAAACATTAGCTAGTAACTGTAGCTAGTTAATTCTGCTATGTTTAGCTAGTTAATATCTCTACTCTACAAACCATAGCTAGCAACTGTAGCTAGTTAATTTTGCTAAGCTTAGCTAAGCCATTTGTCTAGAAACATTAGCTACTAACTGTAGCTAATTAACGTTCCTATGTTTAGCTAGCCCATTTCTCTACAAATCATGCAAACATTAGCTAGTAACTGTAGCTAGTTAATTTTGCTAAGCTTAGTTAAGCCATTTGTCTACAAAGATTAGCTAGTAACTGTAACTACTTAAATTTGCTATGTTTAGCTATACCCATTTGTCTAAAAAATTAACTAGTAACCTTTGTTAGCTGGTTCATGGATCTTGAATTCCAATTTAGCGAAATTTAGTTGGCTGTTTAACTTGGCTGAGTGTAAATCCTCTGCAAACATTAGGTCATACCTGATGTTAACTAGTTTATGGATGATGCATTCTTATTTAGCCAAACAAGCTGAGCTTATCTTGCCTAATTACAGCTAGCCAATATTTTCTCTACAAACACAAGCTAGATTATAATTATTGAAGCAATTACATATTTGTATGGAGGCTAATTATCTAACAAGGTCTCGTATGACATATACAGGTCTACAGGAATTCTCATAATAATCTTATTCAGCTGTAAAATTCTTGAAAATTCGGTCAAATTACAACAACATCTGAGCTGCTCAGTTACTGGGTTCTTAAACGCTGCCAAGTTATTAGGTAGAGCTTGTCTCTTATTAATCCAGTGATTTTAGAGTCAGGCAACGGTTACAAAAGCAAGATCTCGGCACAAGAATATCAAGAGAGTACGAGACAGCAAGGAAAGTCATTAGAAGGATCAGGAGAAACAGAGCCAAAAAAAGAGCATGAGGAGCTGATGGAGCGATGAAAGAAAGCAACGTGGATGTCGGGAAAATAGAAAGCGAGCATTGGGAAGGGTGCCAAGCAAATCCAGAGGTGATGAATGAGCCTGTAATTAAGTGCCTCTGCTCTGATGCTCTCTCTGTCTCGCTGAACCAGATCACATCAGATGAGCGAAACCATAAAAACACCACACTGGGCAAAAAAAAAAAAAAAAACGCACGGCTTTGGCGTCCTACGACAGCAACACCCACCAGATTAATTCAGCAGAGGTGTTTATGACAGCGATGCGGCCAACGAATACCACAAAGAGGATGGAAAGGAGGAAACAAAGACAAGCCGCGAGGAGCATGGCTCAGCACTCCAGACGAGTTTAGTGTTTCGGGTTTATCGGCACGGGTTCGGGCCTGCGTGAGATTCCAGGCAGCCGTGTAACAGTGAACCCTGATTAGTCATCTGTGTGTGTGTTCTCGTCATTGTTGGCTTCACAAAATTACACCGCAAGTGTAACTGAATGCTCGATTCAGATTTTCTAGAACAGCAGTTCAGTGGGTTTGTGATAGCGTTTCTATAGTAACGTCTGTCAGCGGGACTTGTTTGAAATAGGTGTTTAATAATAATAAGTTTTCTGTAAGAGGTTGAGATGCATGGTTGTTCTTTGCACTTTATGGGACCCTGAACAGACTGCCTGCTTCACACTGGCCTCTCAGGAACTCCTTTAAATGCCCTTTCCTCTAAAGGGAAGGTGTACTGTTTTTGCACTACAATGCAAGACCATATATAGCGTACTGCACAACTTGCACATTACCGGAATTCGGTTGGGAGTTATGGCCACATGCTCTGTTAAATCCTGCCATTAAAGGAGTTCCTGGGAGGCCATTAGTGAAACACTGGGATAAATGCATTAGTGTAGCAGAGGAGTATATAGAGAAATAAAGGTTTTTAACTCTTCTGCTCTCTGTTCTCTTGCACAATCAAAAGTCCCCGTTTGAAATGAAAAAGAGAAATAAATATTAATTGATATATTGCTATGGTATAGAAGGAATTAAACACTGGTTGCTTTGCATGTTTTCTTACAGTGTCCTATCACGTATAGATAAAATCGAAGTATTTCAATACGGTTTATTATTCTCAAGCAGACGGTTTGCCAAGAATTCGCCGAGCATCTGTATGAGCCTTTTTGCGAAAGAGAGAGCAAGCTCTTCTCTCAGTGCCAGCTCAGGACACAAGGGCTGGACCGACATGTCGGAGATTTACAAGGAAAACACTGAGCTATTCAAAACAGTCTGCTCTCTGAGTGCCACAGAGTCCCTGTTTGGCCTTAGAAGGCCTCGCTCTGGTTTGTTTATCTTCCTTCTCCACCAGGCTGCAGTCTGTGAAGTGTCCTTTCAGCATACATGCCGGAGTGCTGTGTGTGCATGGAAAAAGACTCGAGTGTTTCGTGCGTGAGACCGCTATGTGAAACGCGAACATAAGAACCTTTTCTCCCAGCTTGACATTACTGAAGATTCCTGTCATCGTATCAGTTTTTTTTTTTTTTTTTTTTTTTTACATTAAATGACATATAGCATTCTACAGAAAAAAAGAAGGTATTACCTGGCTTTCTGAATCGCTGAGTCAGTAACTTTCTTCAAACGAAGACTGAGGAACCACTTATTCACTAAACACTTAGGCAAGCACTAAAAACCCTTGACTAGCATTTGAGCATAATGGAGTTCTTAGAACTTGGTTTATTTCTTCTAGCAACAGAAGATCCTACAGCAGTTGTGTAAGGTGCTCTGGATAAAGAGTAAGCGTTCTTCAAATTCTCCTCCTTGGGAGAGCCCCGATTAGAGCTCCTTCGGGAAGCCTTAAAAAAAGCAATGACACACTTTGCTATCCAAGGAATCCATGAGGAACCATTGCTTATGGAATCTACTTCAGCAAGGTCTCATGGATACATAAATACGGATCACAAATTTAAGGAAAAACCAACATAGATGTGGTAGTAACTAAGGTATTGGGTGGCTACAAGCTATCAGAATCATGTTGAAACATCAATCCTATGAGCCTCTGGAACTGGTTTGAATGGATGTACGTCATTTTTTTTTTTTTTTTTTCAAAATTTTTTCGAGTGCTGGTGCTTGGATGGGTAGCTTTGAACATGTGGCGTTAAAATCATCCATAGGCATCCATTATATCATTTTAATAATTGACTGAACCTGCATGAAATGTTCATGTAATTGTGTCCAATCTCTATATATTTAATTTATACTGTATATCTTGTTCGATTTAAAGCGATTCATTCACTAACTGTGATGAAACTAATAGGAAAGACGTGTAGTTGCACGAACAAGGAAAGTATGTCCGGACCTGCCAGTGGTTAAGAGGCTGAAGATCTATACCTCGACTTTAACTTAAACCTCAAATCCCTGCGTCATGCAGGCTCCGCAAGCCCCGATGTTATGTTATGCAAGATCTTTGGCAGCAGGAACCTTGTCTAATCTGAACATAGATCAGATTCTGACTTCTCGGGAACACACCGTTGCGCACCATGACAACACAAGTCCAAACCTGGCCCTCTTCCACTTACCCTGGCCATGTTTTATAGAAAGAGAGAATCAGAGAGAGAGAGATGGGTGGAACAGAACGATGAAGTTCTTCTTATGAAAAATACCGTGGTACTTCTTCTTAGTAACTAGACTTATCTTAAAAGTACAGACAAAGATCTTTCTTTTTTTACATTTAAACGTGTTGCTATGGCGTCATGGTTACTGATGGAAATAGGGTTTTAATAGTAAAAGAATGTCAAGCATTCTGTAGTAATCAGGGTGTACTTAGTTTTGTCTCATTTTTTTTCTGTCTTGCAGGAAGGCTGAGGTCTGTCAGAATAGACAGGACCAGAGACATAGAGTCTGTGTGTGTGTGTGTGTGTGTGTGTGTGTGTGTGTGTGTGTGTGTGTGTGTGTGTGTGTGTGTGTGTGTGTGTGTGCACCTATGGCCCGGTCTTTGAAGCTCATTAACCCGACGTTGTTGTTTGTCTTATGTTCTCCTAACTCGACCAGATGCCTAAGTGCGTGTGCTTGTAACCTCTGTTCGACACGCAGGTTATGGGTTTTCTTGATTCTACGCTAACGTGGTTTATTAAAAAAAAAAAAAAAAAAAGGAAGAAAGAAAGGCTGGTAAGGAGAACAAATGTTCAGAGCTGACATTTCATCACTTAACTATAAATTCAAGGGGCGTTCAAGTCAAACTGGGACTTTTGATGGGGCAGAACTGAACAGAGAGTAAAAACTCTTTCATTTCCTGTACTGTATATAATCTCCTGCTACACCAATGCGCACTCATCCCAGTGATCCATTAGTGCTCGGATACCATGAAGGTAGAAAGTTTTCTCAGTAAACCAGGGACATGATCGGACTGCCCGTTTCACGTCTAAAACGCCGGCCTCCCAGGAACTCCTTTAATGGCCCAAACATGTGGAAATGGCTTGGAGCGAGGTCAGGACTGTACGGGGGATGTGGCGATACCTCCCAGCCGAGTTCCTGTATCATGAATCATGCGCGTACGGTTCCCGTTCTCATTTTCAAGAACTAGCTGTTCTACTTGTTCAGTGGTCAGGGGAACGATTGCAGTGCGCTCTGAGCCACCTCGCCTGAGATCGTTGTCTTAATCGAAGTCTTGTGTAAATGTCAGTCAGTTGTACCACTGCATTCGCGACGAGAGAAGAGAACGTACTGTTAGAGAAAATCAAGGCAGGAACTGTAACTCTGCTTCTCGTTTGCTTCCACATGATGTTCCCATCACTTCTTGCTGCGTGAGCACGAGGACGGCTTGACACGACGTGAACGGACAGAGTTTTTCTCGTTCTTCTCACTTCTCTCTCTGTTTGTGATTCTTGAGAACTGGCACGTCACAAACACACGCCCCCTCACTCGCCCCCTCACTCGCCCCCTCGCTGCCTCCCCCGCTCTCTCGCTCGCTCTGTCTGTCTGTCTGTCTGTCTGCACGTCCAATAAAAGTGGCAGCGCTTTGAACTGGGACAATGACCTCGAACTTGTTGCCTTATAAAAGCCCCGGTGCCCCCTCCCCTCTCTCCCAGACCTGTTGTGTTGCCCGTGTAAAGAAAGCTCGGGGGCTGTTACGCGGCGGTGGTCAGTGTGGGCGAAGTTCCTGCCCCTTACCTGACACCGGCGCAGCTTTTATTAAGAGTTAGTTAAGAGGAACGCGGTGCTGCAAGCTGATCTTAAATCGACATCAAAGCACATCATACGGCCAGATGGTTCTCTCTCTGCTTAGACACCTTGATTTTGTGATTGTGTGTGTGTGTGTGTGTGTGTGTGTGTGTGTGTGTGTGTGTGTGTGTGTGTGTGTGTGTATGATGGTGTTTGTTAAGGCAGGGGGCATCTGTGCGGTTCGGTT
>JAAGKR010004655.1:0-58649 GCA_011419295.1 Clarias macrocephalus
TCTCTCTGTCTCTCTCTCTCTCTCTCTCTCTGTCTCTCTCTCTCTCTCTCTGTCTCTCTCTCTCTCTCTCTCTCTCTCTCTCTCTCTCTCTCTCTCCATCTCTCTCTCTCTCTCTCTCTCTCTCTGTCTCAAGAATCCTTTCCTTTGTCTTAAAGGAGGCGTGATTTTAATTCAATACACTTTTTTGTCAAATTCAATAATTATCTCCTCGCCGTGATTTGGATACCTCTTGTGTGCACAGATTTCTTTTTTTTATTTTTTTTATCAGGTGTTTGTACAAATACCTGTAAACTGAAAGCACAATCAGCAACAAGGGAATGTTCTTTATTCCCCTCCGATGATTTTGGTCAGCTAGCGTAACTGTTAGTGTCGCTGCCCTGGCAACGTGCGGCCTTGAATATGAGGGCGGAGCTTCTGGAGCAGCACTAAAGAGATGGAAGTATTCGTCTGGGTGTCGAGTTCTACTATGAAGCGTGTTCAAGTCAAACCGGGACTTGCGATGGAATTTTACACGCGAATGAAGGCACAACAATGATTGACATTCATAGAAGGCTTAGACATTTGAATTTGCCCGATCCTTAAAAATCGACAGCTAATTTGTCGGCAAGTTGTGGAAAAGACGCATCTATCTGTGGGAACTGTACACACGATCATTTCCTCACATTACAGGAATTCGCCTGGGAGTTATGATATAATATATAATGTTTGAGCCATAAAAGGTGTTCCTGGGAGGCCAGCGTTTCAGACATAAAGTACACATGAATACACGCTAGGATCAGTGCATTAGTGTAGCAGGGGATTATATAGAGAAATGAAGGGGTCCTTTTATTCTGCACAATCGAAAGTCCTGGTTTGACTTGAACGCCCCTCACACAAAGCTTATAGGAAAATATTTACTCATGGTGTAGAGTAATGATGTTCCTAATGCGAAAAAGTTGATTTTTTTTTTCTTTGTTAAATAATATGCAATCATTATTATCTGTACATTATGTGGAGCTTCTGCTTTGCACGCTCTCGTTATGAGTTATTACTATAGAAAAACCATATGAGAATGCGGACGGTGCAATTTATGAGCACAGTTTTGATGACATAATGAATCTTCCTGGTGTTCGCAGTGGCTTTAACGTGTTGTGTTGTGTTGTGCTGTGTTGTGTTGTGTGCGCAGGGATCGGACGATGGCTGACAAGCTGTAATGCCTGCTCATCTTTTATTGATAGATCTGCCTCTTTAGTAGTTTAAGTAAAAGAGCCTGCAGATTCAATTGCTTAAGAAATCACTGAGAATCTGTGCGCGTGCATGTGTGTGCATGTGTATGCTTGTGTGCATATGCACGACTATAAGAGTGTGTTTAAATCTCTTTATTTAGGTATATGTGTTATTCTATTAGACAGTACGGTTTGTTCAGGATGCTCTGTGTGTGTGTCTCTGTGACTGTATCTGTGCATATGTCAGTGAGCGTGTGTGTGTGTGTGTGAGTGTGAGTGTGTGGTAAACCTCGCAGAGATTATTTCATGAATATGAATGAGATAAGGCCAAAAGTTCAGAGGAAACAGAAGAGCACAGTGCTTGAGTTACTGTCTCAGCCTTTGGCTTGACAACCGCTGGGTCCCATAAATACTTTTATTTAGATCAGCACAGAAGGCAAAGTATAATGATCCAAATCATCATAAAGCCTCCGTAATGTAGGGGGGGGAAAAAAAACACAATTACTCGACATATGACAGATTGCAGTTTACAGCACATTACAGTCTAGTTCTGAAAAAAAAATACTCTAAACAGTAAGGATGAAATGCAGCAGTGCATTATTTTGCCAGATTTTTTATTTATTTATTTATTTATTTATTGCTCTTCCTCTCTTTGTCCAATCATTTTTGCGCTTTCACAGCACACACGTATAAACACACACGTCCCAGACGTTCGGAAAAATCAGCACCATCTGCATTTTGTTGTTTAATTTATAAATGTAATATCTGGACTGTTACGTACATCACAAGAAAAAAAAGAAACACTGTCACTGGCTGTTTCGCTCACAAGCCGTAAACTACAATATGCTTAATTGATGATCATTAATTCATTAATTTTCTTGTTCCTGAGTAACACAAACCTAAATATGCCACAGCCATTCGAGCACCGGAGCCCGGGGACATAATTGGAGAGATGGCGCGCTCGCTGCTCTCTCAGCTGTCAATCACAGAGGCACTAGCGAATGATGTGGGTTTACGAGAGGACATACATACTGTAAACTGCTATCTCAGTGTGACGTCAGATGCACAGCAGCTGAGACGCATCGACTTCGTCCTACTCTTTTCCACTTGCTAGCTATGAAATGCTGTAGAGGTAAATTACAGTATCAAAGGTTTACACTCACTCACCTTCTATACCGCTTCATTCTGTATTCAGGGTCACGGAGGGCCTGGAGCCTATCCCAGGAGACTTACACCCTGGACAGGGTGCCAATCCATCGCAGGACACACACACACACTCACTCACACACTACGAGCAATTTGGAAATTTGCCTAACCTAAATGTTTTCGGACTGTGGGAGGAAACCGGAGTACCCGGAGGAAACCCACCAAGCACGGGGAGAACATGCAAACTCCATGCACACAGAGACGGGAATTGAACCCGGACACTGGAGGTGCAAGGCGACAGTGCTGACCACTACACCACCGCGCCCTCCGAAGGTTTATAATAAACCGTAAAAAATGAAACAAAGTTAGTATTTGGTGTGACAGGTGCTTTGAGGACCCTTTAGTCCCGTGTGCAATTTGCGCAGCTTTATAAGGAAAAGTTTTACTTAGCATCCTGCAGAACCACCCACAGTTCTTCTAAGGAATTTGACTATTGCGCCTGCTTGTTTTTTGTCTAAACAGTGGTTGCTTATATAATGTGTTGCTTTCTTTTCTAGCACACAAATATAATAAGTATCCGACTTACGAACGATTTCCACGTTCGTAAATCAGATTTGTTCGCAAGTCGGATTCGTTCGTAAGTCGAATTCGTTCGTAAGTCCAACAAAGCGAGTCTTCAATTTCCCAAACATGTGGAATTGGCTCAGATGTGTCAATAACTTCTAGCTGTGTTCCTATAATGTGCAAGTCGTATTGATGAACGATCGTGTGCACAGGTCCCACAGACGGATTTATACCTTCAGTAATTTAGCGACACGTTATCCGTGGATTTTCAAGGATCAGGCGTTCCACTCGCTCCATTCAAGTGCTTTATTGTTGCAATGGGTCTCATCCCCGTCCTGTAGATGTAAACCTTCAGCAGAAAGTCCCGGTTTGACTTGAACTAGTCCTGTGAAGATTTCTAGTAGAGACCATTTATCAGCTTGAGTGATGGAGCTGAGGTCGAGGAATTATAAGAGTCTGAATTCACATTCCATCCTGACCATACTGTACTGTCTCCCCATATTTTCTCTCCGTATACTGTAACTATCCGGCAACTTTTTTATTTACACGCCCCTGAGTCCTCCTGACTCCATTTGTTTTTAACTTTCAAAAGCAATGCGTTTCATGCATAAAGCCTCGCGTCGTTCTACGCTACTCGAACCCGTTCATTTCAACAGCTCGGTGCTTGTACCTCATATTTAATTTCAGTTCTGTTTGCTTTCATTTGCAATTATATCACCCAGTCAGGCACATCTGCTGGTTCTAAGTCCATCATAGAAGCTAAAGCAATTTCTTAATTGGAGTAACTGATTCTTTACTTCCTTTTTTTA
Organism: Clarias macrocephalus; assembly: GCA_011419295.1. Taxonomy (NCBI): domain Eukaryota; kingdom Metazoa; phylum Chordata; class Actinopteri; order Siluriformes; family Clariidae; genus Clarias; species Clarias macrocephalus. The sequence continues at coordinate 3,725 of JAAGKR010004655.1, forward strand.
AATATTTTTTTTATGCCCACCAGGTCTGCACAACACACACACAAATGTTCAAGGTTATATTTGGATGTGAGAATCTCAATGTGAACTTTCTTTTTTTTTTTAATAATAATAATAAAAAATGAATAAATAAGTCAAATGTTCACAATATATAAAAAAATAAAAAACCGTTCAATTCATTCCGAGTCAGGTGTGTGTACCCCATTGAGCTCCCTCTGAACGCACACAGTTACTGCCTGCACAGTTTTAACTCAGTCTTGCATCATCTTCTCCCACCTTCTCCCCCATTCCTTTTTTTTTTTTTTTGGAGAGCTTCACAAGAATCCTGGTTCTCTCTCTCTCTCTCTCTCTCTCTCGCCTCTTCTCGCTCTCTTCTGAGTAAGCCTGCTGAACAAGATTAGCTACTTAGTAAGTTCTTTAAAAAGTTAGTCGATACTTTCTAGGATAGAAACCGAGAAGAAGAGACGGAGGGACGAGGAGGAGAGGAGAGGAGAGGAGAAAAGGCCGAGTGCAGATGCAGATGCAGCCACAGCGGCAGGAAGGAGCGAGAGTCCAACACATGGGGTTCATGCATATTCACCCTGCTAATGAGAGGCAAATGAGGAGTCTGTCTGGATAATCAGCATTATAGCCAGCAGGAGAGAGGGGTTTGGCACACAGAGAGAGATAGAGAAGGAGAAAAGGAGGAGAGAAAGGAAGAGACAAACTGGGATGGAGAGACAGGAGAGTAACTCCGAGGTCATATTATGAATATGTATCCAATAAATCACGCCGCCTGCCCCCCCTCGCGCCGTGTTGCAGCCGATAACGTAATTATCTCTCACTACTGCTCTGTCGCTCTCATCACCGGCTTTATATCACACAAAACATCAACACTTCATACGCTGCCTCTTCATTCTTCCATTCTCTTCCCTCGCTCTCACACTCTCTGGCTTTCCCTCGCTCTCTTTCCCCTCATGCTCACACTGTCTCTCGTCTCGTCCTCTTTCTCTGTCATTCGCTTTCTCCATTTTACTTTTCGCTCTTTCACTTTTGCTGTCACTTCCTCTCCTTTTCATTTGTTGCTCCCCTTTTTTTTGTTCCTCCACTTCTTCTCTTTTAGCCTCTCGCTTTCATTCTCCATTTTCTTTCTTTGGTTCTCTCCCTCTCTGATATTATCCCTCTTTCTGTTCTCCTTTCTTCCCCCTTTTTCATTTTGATTCGGTTCTAACCATCTATTTCTCCTTCATTCGGCTCCTCTTTCTCTTTTTATTCTCCTTCTCGTTGGCCTAACTCGCTTTTTCTTCCTCCATTTAAAGAATCACTTTCTTCTTCCTTCAATTGTTTCACTCTTATTCTTTCTTTCTTTTTCTTGTTGTACAAGTTTAAATATTTCTCCGTCTCCATCTTTTTTTTTTTGCTATCATTATCCTTCTCATTCTCAGCCTCTTTACCCCCTTTTTTCATTCTTTCTATTCTTCCATCCCCATTCTCTCATCAGTTCTATCTTTTGTTCTTCTTCTCTTTCTCTTTCTAATTCCCCCTCTCATTTGGCTCATTTCTTTCTTTTTCTCTTTTTTTCCCACCATCTTGCCCTCTGCACCGTTCTTTCATTCTCTCATTGTTGCTCTCTGTTTTATTCTTTCTTTCGCCACCTCAGTCAGCCTCCCCATTTTCTCTTTTTTTAGTCTTCCTTTATTTCTTTTCCTCACAGCATTTCTTTATTTTCCCACCACTATCATTATTCTTTTTATTCTCTTTCATTGCCGACCTCTATTAGTCTCCCTTTTTTCTTTCTATTATTGCATCTCTTTCAAATAAATCCCTCTCTTTCTTACATTTCACCCATTTTTCTTTTTCTTTCTTTTTCAATGTTTCTGTCATTCTGCCATCGTTCTCTTTTTCATTCTTCCTCACTCTCTCTTTCACTCTGCATCTCTTTCGTGTTGATATTCTGCCCTTATTTCCCTATTCCTTCCTTTCTTCTTTCTTTTTTTTCTTTCTTTCTCAGCAAGGCACTTCACAACCTTATAGAAACATACTGTAATAGGAGATAAAAGGAATAAATAATTAGGCATTAAATAATAAGGTCATTTATTAGAAAGGAAATAGTAAGGATGGGAATCACCAGGGATGACTCGATACGATATTATCACGATACCCCGGTGCCGATTCAATTATTAGTTAATATCATGTTTTTATAAATATGCCTATTGAAATTTTTTGTAGCTTTTGCTACAATTGTAAACAAATGTAGCAAATACAGTAATTACAAATGTAGCAATACATTTGCTTGGCAATGTGTGAAGAGTTTATAGTGCCACCTGTAGGATCATAAAGGAACAGCAATGCTTTACTGTCTGAAATTCAAAATACATAAATAAATAATTAAAAAAAAATTTAAATAGATTTTCGAGTCACCATGGTGATACATGAATCGCCACACAACAGAATCATGATTTTCCCCGGATTTCTATTAAATCATTTTTAAATAGAAAAATAATAAACTAGATTGTTTACAAGACAGATAACTACTATATCTTACGGTTTCAAATTCAAATCAAATCAAATTCAAATTTTATTTGTCACATACACAGTCATACACAGTACGATATGCAGTGAAATGCTTAGGCGACTGCCCGTGACCTTAGAATAAAAGACTATTAAGGACTATTTACATGAAATGAATATAATCAAGAAAGTAGAAATAGATTTAACTAAGAATAAAATATATGTACAGTAAAAATATACAATACACAATATACAAATATACAAGACAGATAACTACTATATCTTACGTTTTATTTGAATTGGATTTTTTTGTTATTATTAAATCAAGTTTTTATATATATATATATATATATATATATACAAAAATGCATGTACTTTTTCCAATTGATTTGTTGTTGTTTTGTTATTGTTTGTTTGTTTGCTTGTTTTTTTTTTCCCCGGCACTGATGGATGAAGTGAACTGGTCACACCGCAGACTGTCAGTCTCACATGTCTCTGTTAATATTGTATGGACAGATTTGGGCAGACCTGCAGCGTGTATAATGATGCACTGCACTGCTTGTCCCCTCGGGCTGGACACTAATAGAGCTGAAACGAGCCAGGCTTCTCATTGAGCAGAGAGGAACAGATCAGCAGCCGGCCTGCAACAGCCAGCAACACTTACACACGGGCAGCGGAAACAGGGATGGCAGAGGGAGGGAGGGAAGCGGAGACAGATGGATGTGGATATCGGCGACACTGTATATATTAAGAACTGTGTGTACTTTTTACAGTTTACATGTATTTCGCAAACTCTGATAGAGAGAGAGAGAGAGAAATGGGCAGTGTGAAAGACACGATGAATGACAGTCAGAGAGCTCAGAGGCTTCTTGCTGCCTGCAAAGCATTTCTTTCTCTCGCACACACACACACACACACACACACACACACACACACACACATAGACTGATGCTGATGCAGCAGCGTTCGAGAGGAACAGGGGAGCGAGTGTTTGGGGGGGAGGATTGTGCTGAAAGCTGTTGCTCAGAGAGCTATTATAGTTAGTGCTGCAAGTGCATGTGTGTGTGTGTGTATGTGTGTCTGTGTGTGTGAGAACGCCTCTTAACTGTGAAGCCAGTACCAGTGCGGATTACGAAGCTGGTGGCCTAATCTCTATTCACATTTCCACCAGCAAAAAAAAAAAAAAAAAATCATTACCACATCTGGAATAGAGACCCGGTGTCACCGGTTCGTTTTCATTGTCATGGCAACTTCAGCTCAAGTTATTCACATAGTCATGACTTGAAAAAAAGCGTTTAGAAAAGCTAAAAATGAAATGAAAATGAACATCCCCGGGAATGCTAACAAAAGAAAGCATGGGGGTAACTTATGCGCTTTGCAGAATTGTCGTGGTGGTCTGAGAGTTACTCACTCGCTCACCGTCTATACCGCTTTATTCTGTGTACAGGGTCACGGGGCCTGGAATTTATCACAGGAGAATTAGGGTACACCCTGGACATGGTGCTACTGTAATCCATCACAGAGCACACACACACACACACAGTCACTCACACGCTAATTCACACACTATGAAGCAACGCTAATTAGCCTAATCTTAAACCCTAATGTCTTTGGACTGTGGGAGGAAACCGCAGCACCCGGAGGAAACCGACTAAGCATGGTGGTTTGAAACAAACTATATGCACACTGGAGTGTCAAATTCAAACTTTATAAAATAAAATACATTCTCACCTAACGATTAGCAGCGATAACCAATAAATTGCATCAGACTCAGGAGACAGGCATCCGTTTTAAAAACTCTTTCAGCTGAGCGAGTATGAGCCCGTTCACAGTGCCGTGACAGATCTGCAGGACTCTAGTGCTAGTCTTGAGATGTGTTTTCATTTTTAGATTGACTTGGACATGTCTCTCCTTCTTAGCATTTGTGCTTGGTCTTGAACATTAAAGTAGCTAAATATGGTCTCAGCCCCGACTGGAATTTGGTAATTTGATAATGTCAGTTTCACAGTTTCACTTTTATGTTTTAGATTGAACTTTGATTCAGAAATGATTTCCTTTAAGCTTGGGGTCAAACTGACAGCACGGTGGCTAACTAGTTAGCTTTGTCACCTCGCGCCTCCAGTGCTGGGGGTTTGATTCTCACCTCTAGTGTGAGTGGAGTTTGAATGTTTTCCTCATGTTTCCTGCGAGTTCCCCCACAGACCAAAGACATGCCTTGTAGACTGATTGGACTTTCCAGATTACCCGTGGTGTGCGAGTGTGTGTATATCTGTGGGTTGCCAGCGATTGGGTCCTCTGCAACGTGACTTCCCCTATAACGATGTCCACTGGCATGAAGTTGTAGGTCATTGTGTCCAAGCATCGCATAGAGATGTTGTGTTAGGATGGATGGAGAGACCAATCTTCCAAAATTTTTTAAGGTCATCAGGCCACATCAAGCGATTTCATTTCTGCCATTAAAATATTACGTATGGGATTTTCCAGAATCTTTGTTCAAGTAAAAATCAATAGCGCACAAATTAATTTATAGTGAAATTAAGAATTAACCATTTTACTGCCAGTGTCAACAGTCTGAAATGTGGGTTAACTGTAAGGTGGGCAGTGAGTGGAACACAGATGCCAGGAGACGATAACTGCAGTGTGGAAACACAAAGTCTTTATTTCAGTTTGCCCCAGCAAATGTGCAAAACTTAAGGCAAGAAATGGGAGCCGCTGGGGAAATGGGATCACAGCTGGGGAGTGGACGCCCCATCCAGCTGGGGCACTCTTTGGGTTCTAGCCAGGGACCGCGGTCAGCATAGGCGCCTGGACGAGCCGTGCCGGACGAGGCGGAAGATGTTTGAATCAGAGAGCTGGCATGCACAGGCGCTGGCTTCTGCTCTGCGTTCTGCTCTTTTCTGGCAAAGGTCTCGGTGTCTGCGGGTAGAGGAGACACATATGAGTGACATGTCTTAAACATCCTTCCCACCAGACTGAGCTTTCAAAGCCCTTTTATAGGCCACGGATGACAGCAGGACGGTAGCCGATAATCTGTTGGCAGCTTCGGTGACTTTCGGCACCCTGCCCCTCCCTCGTGTTTAGTGGAGCTGTCCATGGTACTGACTGCACGGTGACTTAGAGCAGCTTCAAAAAGCCGTAATTCTCAGTATTACTCATCTAGCTTAGGTAGTCTTGTATAAAGTACTTAACAGACATATTTGCTTAAAAGTACAAGAATCTTTCCAGAAAATGACATAGGTAGAAGTTAAAGGTACCTTTGAGGATATTACTCAAGTAAAAGTCGTATTAGTCATATTATAAGATATTCACTGTACTGTACTGAAGTGTGAAAAGTAATTTTCTCACATGAAATATACTTAAGTATTGAAAGTAAAACTATAGTCTACTAAAAAAAAATAAGCAGTTAGAATTTTGAAATTAAACGTTATAAGTTTAAATTTAAAGTAAAGAAGAATATATCAGAGTTAACATCTTCTTAAACATCAAAATTTGTATTAATTCCAGGAAGAAAAATTCAGTGGTGTGGTTAAAACATTGTACAGTAGGCTAATAGTGATGTTAGCTAGCACAAGTTAGCCTGGGTATCATGTTAACCAGATGTATGAACAATCTGATAGAATATGATAATAATTAACTAGCTAACAATAAATAATGTCTAAATTAGTTTAACTGACACTGATATGCTTTTTCAGGTTGGACAGGGAGTTTGTAGTTGTCAGTAATTCAGTGATTTCTGAAAGAGACATTGCAAAAATGTCACTATGTTCAGGGTGGTTTTCGTCCGTCACTGGAGTTGTCGCATTAGCAGAGATGGCAGCAGGTGCTTCCATGATGGTATCAGTCACCCTCGATTCTACTGTGACGACGAAGTGGGACGTTTTTTTTTTTTTTTTTGCCTTCAGTGTTTGACGGTTGGCAAAAGACAGGCATTACATCACCAACTCGAACTGTACAAACACACTAACGAGTATGAACATGCTTAAGGGAAATGTACTGGAGTCACAATACACAGTATTTAAAATAGCAATATAAAAAACCTAAACAAGTAAAGTACAGATACGTGAAAATTCTACTTCCGAAGCATTGATGCTCTGTTACATTACAGCGCAGGTTTTGGAGTGATGTTTTTTATATTGTTTATGGACTTTGCGTGGTTTGACTGTGCATCTAGTTGTTGAACCGGTAGCAACGTGGGCCGGATGGCCAAAAACAAAAGCAAAGACAAAAAAAATCTTTTCTCTCATTACTTGTGCCAGCACTGTGTTGGTGGAAACGGAATATTAGTGTGTGTTTGTGTATGATGGATGTCATGGCCTTGGAAGGGATTTTGTGGTTTACAGGCACTTTTCTGATATTTTATTTAGATTTGGCCCCGCCTCTCTCACGCCTCTCTCTCTCTCTCTCTCTCTCTCTCTCTCTCTCTCTCTCTCTCTCTGTGTGTGTGTGTCCTTGGGTGGACTGTTGCTCTGTGGCTTTTGCTCTGTTGCTTTATATAGCTTAGCACTCTCCGTAGACATCAGACCTTGACTCATAAAGATGATAAAAACTCTGACACGTCGTCAGGCTCGACCATCCTGACAGCATTGCGTGTCTGTGTGTGCGTGTCTGTGTGTGTTCGTGTGTGAGACAGTCAAACAAGGCCACCGACAAGGCATTAAACTCGCATGTCCTCTGCAACACACCCGTCATCCGAAGCCATTGTTTCGACTCAATCATGCCCACATTCACAGGCCGCCGTCACACACCTGGACGAGTGTGTGTTCGGTAAACACAGGCTGTGTGGAAACTGTTGACTGAGAATTTCATCAGTCAACCCGCACGCTCGCGCACACACACACACACACACACACACACACACACACACACACACGCTCACGCAGAGTGCATGCCAGCTCTGTGCTTCAATCTCCAGCTCTCGAACAGTAATCATTTACAATAGCTCAACAGAATCATTCTGCCACTCACACAGTGCACCCTGTAAATATAGACCTCTGTGGGAGAGGCTTCACATTCCTGCCATGTTCTTATACCTGTTGACAAATACCTGATTAAATTAAGTTGCCATAATTTTAGTTGCCCTAACCTTAATTCTAATCCTAGTACAAATCAGATTTTTTTTTCCTTATGCAAATCTGATGTTTCTAGAAATGATTACTAGAAATTATACAGTAATTATGAAGATATTACTAATTTTTTGCATTATTACTATTATGTTTTTGTGTATAAAATGTATTACCCATTGTGAGCGCAGATTAATAACAAACTTACACGTTGTGTTACTGTATGTAAAATAGTCAACGGCAGGTTGATGTGATGCTCTCAGAACACAACACATATTATATTTTATACAAAGAAAAAAGTTGCACATTTTAATATTAGGTATAGGGTTATGCCTGTGCGATCAGGGAAGGAAAAAAACGCCATTGATGTGATTCCCTGATCATTCGTGTCATCAGCCTAGACCTGACCAACTGGAGCGACCCCAGACCATAACACTGCCTGCAGAGGCTCGTACAGTGGGCACAATGCATGATGGGTGCATCGCTTCATGCGCTTCCTTTCTCACCCTGACATTCACATCACTCTGGAACAGGCTCAATCTGAGCTCATCAGATCACATGACGATGTTTCTATGAAACATAGCTCCAATTTCTACTGTCATTTCTTTATTTCTTTATCTAAGTTAACGGTCCAGTACTGTCCTTTCAGGTTTTAATAATGGGAAAGACAGTTCTTTAATCAATTTCAGTATTTCATTCCAGACGTTTTTATGATCAGACAGTGTGTGTGTGTGTGTGTGTGTGTGTGTGTGTGTGTGTGTGTGTAATGCTGTCAATCAATTAAACAATTGAATCTAGTTAATCATAATCAAGGCGGCACGGTGATGTAGTGGTTCCCGTCTCTGTGTGCCTGGAGTTTGCATGTTCTCCCCGTGCTCGGTGGGTTTCCCCCAGGTACTCCGGTTTCCTCCCACAGTCGAAAGACCTTCAGATTAGGCTGATTGGCGTATCCAAATTGCCCGTAGTGTGTGAATGAGCGTGTATGTGTGTGTGCCCTGTGATGGATTGGCACCCTGTCCAGGGTGTAGCCCGCCTGATGCCCTACAGTACTGTAAGTCTCCTGGGATAGTCTCCAGATCTCCCGCGACCCTGAATACAGGATAAAACGCTAAACACGGTAAGTTTAAGATAATGGTCTGTGATTAATCACGATTAATCACAATTTTAAAATACGCAGATTTACTTGTATTATAAACATGCAATATTGGAATAAAGAACTGAATGACAAACTGCTTAGAGGAAATTAGCAGTTTGTGTCGTTTTATACTGTCTAACAAATGTTAAATTAAAGCTGACTCCTTGCAGCAGCAATCATATTGTTAGTCTTGTCTGTTCCTATAGTGGTGGTCATCTCCTTCTTAACTTTGAGAAATTGGCTCGTGCATGCTTCGGCAAAATGTCTTTCTTCTGTTTTTAACGTGCCCAGAGTGAATGAGTGCAGTAGCCAACACCAAGGTAGTGATGATTACTTACCGGTGTCTAGCAAGTGCAATAAAAGTACTGTAGCTAGGGCCTCTGACTCGCTAATGGCTCTATCATCCGGAGATTGCGAGTTCAATTCCCGGGTGATGCTGTAACCTCTCGCAGCCGGAGGTCTAGAGAGATTGGCCAAGAGGTACTTAGTAATCACGGCTCTACAGCCAATCAGGGGCGTCTGTGAGCGCACGCAAGCGGATGGCGCTGTCCTCCGAGTGTGTTACTCCGCCCCCCAAGAGAGCAGTTTGAAAAGATGCGGTCGGTTGGCGTCACGTGGTTCGGAGGAAACACGCGATAGTCTTCGGCCCTCCCGACTGAGTGGTAGTAGTAGCCTTAATGTGGGAGCCCCCTAGTGATGTGGAGAAATTGGACACGACTTAATTAGGGAGAAAATCAGGGAAAAATCCCCCCTTCCAGAAAAAAAGTACTGTACCTTCTAACTGCCTCACTTTTACAGACTTTTCAGTGTCGTACAGTTCATGTATTCTTGTAACAATCGTTCCCCTTGAGAGTAGCTTGAGCATACACCTTTTGTCCTAAAAGTTTATAACGAAACTTTCCATTCAGCACACCTGGTGATGTTTTGGGGTCATGTGATAATTTGCGTTTAAAAAATAGTAACGCCTTTGTACACTAAATGAAGAGCATCCATAAGACGACTTTCTAAGAGTGAGTTACAATAAAAAAATATTACATATGTGGATAAATGCATTAATACGTGGGTAAGTCAACTCAAAATAGTACAGAATCATATGTCGAACAGAAACATATATTTTTACAGAATCTCTTAAGCATTAATAATTTTTAATCACTGTCTGAGTGATTTGTTCTGCATAATCAAACCAATAATTTCTGACCAATCAGAATGATTCTTTCATTTTAACCCTGCAGAATCTGTATGATGTTACTACTGCTACAGTATCTTTTCACCCACTCTAACATTTTGGCACCTCTGAATGGGTGCTGGTGCGATATTTCTCTTAAAAAATTGTGCTTTATTAGAGGGCTAATTCTCAACACACAAAAGCTTGCGCTGCCCGGTCACAAAAGCAGTCTTTAATCAGCATCTCCTTACTAATGGGATGCCAGTTCTTTCACTCACAGTGGTCGCACTAATTCCCCATGACACACACTGGGTACATGAAAGGGGAATAATAAGAGGTTTATTCAAACCTGCTCTGGAAAACATATCAACATTTCCTTTACCCTCTCTCTCTCTCTCTCTCTCTCTCACACACACACACAGTTTTCCACCAGAATGGGGTGTTTGTGTGGAGCAGCTATTGTGGGTCAGCTCTGATTGATTTGGCAGGTGGCCTGCGCCATGTGCTTTCTACCAAGATTAGAGCTTTCTCCCGCTCTTTTACCTCCCGCCAGCAGTCCCTTCAGTTTCCCTCCTCCCTGCATCTCTCTGTCACCAGCATGGCACGCTTCCTCTGGTCTCAAGCCTCTGGCGCGATCTATCTCCTTGCTCTACCAGCCCCAATAGTATGACACCTCGCACCAAATTTCCTACGTTTGCTTCAGTCTTGGAAGAGGTGGTGAAAAAAAAAAAAAAAACGATTCAAACATGGCATTCTTGACTGGAATATAGTGAGAACGCAATTTGCCATGCTCTTGTTTGGTGGGAATGATGGCTTAGCTTCTGTTGATACGGTGCATTGCTGGCCAATCTGTTCTATTCTGCGAATCCAGCTATCAAATCGTCCAGCTGTCCTTTTTGTCTCAGCGGCAGCTCGAATTCATCGCAACCGTTATACTTATAGCCTCTCGAATTTGAACTTGTTTTTTTTGTTTTTTGTACTGTACGCAGCCTCTTCTGTACTACTTAACCAACTTGTGCCACTTCAAACAGCAGACTTTATTGACAAACTAAATCATCTTCGGTCCCTGGAGTTTCCGTCTGCAATTTTACACTGATGTTTGCTAATCTAATGTTGCTAACAAGGGCTTCTTAACTCCAGCCCTGGGAACCCCCTGCTCTGCACAGTTTGCATTTTTTCACCTACCCTCAACACACCTGGCACAACTCATTAAAGGGCTTAATAATAAGCTGATCATGTGCGTCTCCAGGAGGGAAAACATCAAGCTGTGTGCAGGGCAGGGGGTCTCCAGGACTGGAGGCTAGGACAGCCAGCTCAGATAAAGTCATGATGCCATATTATGTCATTGTAATGCGCATTTCTTTATGGAGACGGGGTGGAACAATTGGATTTTTGGATGCACGGTGTTGACCCCACAGTCCGGTAGGTTTACACAGTGTGAACACTCCATGTGTCCGGGCATGGATCAAGTAGTCGAAATGTGGTTTCAGGCATTGAACAGTGTACTTGGTTCAATCAGAAATGAAAGCCAACTGTATGCAAACATGGAAGTGTTTTCCAGATTTTCCAGTCAGAGGTCCTGTTTGGGTGATCCTGTGCCCATTGCGGCATCAGACCCTTGTTCTTGGAACATCTACCAGAAGCGGTGATGTGGCCTTCTGCTGTTGTAGCCTGTTTGCCTTGAAGCTCTGCATTCTGAGATGCTTTTCTGCTCATCGTGGTTTTAAACAGTCTAGAAACCAGCCACTTCTCAGAACTGCCTTCGTAACTGACGCTTACTGGATTCTTTTTCGTACCATCCTGTGTAAACCCAGATGTGACCAACATCTTACTCAAACCAGCCACCGAGCACCATGCCACGATCACCGAGATCAGAATTCCTTCCCCTCGCTTTGATGTTCTTCACCTGTATATCTGCATGATTTTGTGCATTGTGTTGCTGCGACATGATTTGCTGATTGGATAATCGCATAAATATTCAAAAGTACAGATGTTCCCCTGTGAAGTATCCAGTGTGTGCGTGCACATACCGTATTACGGAGAAGTGGAGTCTTTTTAAAGTGAAGTCTATTAAAGTCTACCTTACTGTTCTTGTCTTACAATCATGTATTAATGACTAGAGACTCACATTTGCAAAAGCCTGCTTTGAGTGGTGGGAAATTCAGGAAAATAAGAAATAAGTGTGAACATGAGTCATGACAGCACACTGAGGAGCTTTAATTGGAACAGGAGTACTGTGAGATGGAGCTCGTGCGTGTTAATAGGCACAGATTTCTGACTCAGGTACTCATAGTGCTTCATTATTACTGTACGATTATCGCTGATGTTCCAGTGTGGAGGCGAATGAGGCCTCGCTTTTTGGCCAGTGTTGGTTGACGGACATCCTGTGGGCTAGTCTTAGTTCTTGCTCCCTTTGTTCCTCCTACAACTATCCTGCACTCGCTCCTGGTCTCCAGCATCTTCAGCACTCGTCTGTCCGGTCCTCGGATAGCTGGATGCTTGGAGAGCTAAATAAAGAAATGTACGGCACTGTAATATATGACCAGAAGGCACAAGTGACATGACAGAATTCATAACAGACTTTTTTTGTTGTTTTTCAGAGGACAGGAAGCTGTTTGTTGGCATGCTGAACAAGCAGCAGACGGAGGAAGATGTGTACCGCCTTTTCGAGCCTTATGGAGTGATTGAAGAGTGCACCGTGCTGAGGGGTCCTGATGGAAACAGCAAAGGTGAGAAGTGGTTCCTTCCTTAAGTCCTGTAGTAGAAAATATCTGAATTTGAAGCATGTATTTACAACAACAAAAATAAGAATAATAATACTACCACTACTGATACTGCTACTCCGTCCATCAATCTAGGGAACCTCTCTAGTATACGTAGGGACTTCGGAGGCCAAAGGTGATTACCGTTGTGTTTATTCCTATTTTTACGACCGTGGTAGGATCTCCAGTTGAAATTCACATGCACATTCACACACTACGGGCAATTAGGGAATGCCAATTAACCTAATCTAAACGAAAACCGGAGTACCCGAAGGAAACCCACCAAGCACGAGGGGAACATGCATAAAAACCAAGGTGGGAATCGAACCCTGCCCTAGGGGTGCAAAGCAACAGTGCTAACACCACTACTACTACTACTATTACTACTACTACTACTAATAATAATAATAATAATAATGATAATGGGATTATAAGAGTAAATAATAAGAATAAAATAATGATATAATACATGAGACAGTCATTTTATATACTCCTGAGATGCTATTTATTATTATTATTATTATTATTATTATTATTACTTGTTTTTTGAAGTTTTTTTATATTTTTAAATAAATTAATTTCTAATAAAAAAAATTCAAAAACATTTTCACTCCTAAAATCTATAACACACTGCCGCATGATAGTCGACCGGTTTCCACTGTGATCACTTCAAAGCATCACAAAGCTCATCCCTATATTATTATTATTATTATTATTATTATTATTATTACAGCAAAATTGATTGGGCAGTGGCAGCCCAGGCGGCTGAGTCTCTGGGTTGCTGATCAGGGATTGGAGCTCGGCCACTGTTGGGTTGCCACTGTTGGGTCCTTGGGCAAGACTGTTAACTCTACACCCCACATAACCCAGCCACTGCATGCACTGCTGGTCCCAAGCCCGGTTAGATAATAGGAGGGTTGTGACAGTGAATAACGCATCCTGGGTAAACCCTGCGCCAGACCCTGTGGATCAAATGATCTGATGTGGTGACCACTAGGGTAAAAATATTATAGCGAAATTTGGAAGTTATACCTTTATACTTTTTTATTTTAGAAGTATTTTAATTGTATTCACACCTAACTTTGTTCATCATCATCATCATATATTTTTGTGTTTATACCTATTTATACCAAAAAAAAATTGCTGCTGAGATCTTGACTCTGATTGGTCAGACTGTGTTGAGTCATTTTCTATACCAGTAGCTTAGACTTCGAAGTGCAACACAAATCTCAGGTTTATTCCGTGTTCCCCCCCTGAAACATTACTGTTTCTATGGTAACAGCATACTCAGAGTTTTATCAGAGAAAAGAAAGAGAGAGTCTGGTGGTACTATAAGATATGCTATAAATATACTGTAAATGGATAAAAGTATGACACGTGAAAATATGTCATGAGAAATCATTAGTTTTATTTGTTATCAAAAATATAATAGTAGGGAACGTTGGCTCTAAACCACTGGGTCCTGATTCACAGAGGTTTCATTCATAATTCAGCCTCAGAGTGAGAGGACAGAAAGACAATCAAAATCTGTGAATTTTGTCTACAGTATACAGTAAATGCATTTATCTGGAATCGGCTATAAAGTCCAATGTTTTGCTGACTTTTAAAATGAACATCTTTTTTATAATATGAAGATCTCAGAAATTGCATATCAATAGAAATGATCAGTAACATTCATTTATGCACATATAAATATTTCTCATGATTTATAAATGATGCCTATTGTGAATTGGGTCATGAAAAGCTGCAATGAGCAGCATGTAAAAATGCATGAAAGGTGCTAAATACATAAATACATAAATACAGTATTATTAGCCTTAGGCTCCTGGTGAATAAAATCGTAATTAACAGTACAGTTCTGTAACAGGACAGATGTGGCAAATAGTATAATAGTAATTATCCTCATAGTGAACCAATATATGTAAATACTTCTCGAATCCTATTGAAGGCCACTGTCACTCAGCCACCTCTGATATCTTCATATTTTTGCTTTCAAAGAGCCAGACGGTCTCCAGGTTTCCTGAAATTTGGCAACTCTACTTTTCAGTCCTGTGACCTGAGCAGTTTCTGGCGAGTGGTTTTTGTTAAGTTGCACAGTCACGTATTAATCATTCAATCATGAACCATTGAGAAGCCAGGTGCAGATGACGAAAGATGACGAGTGGTTGGAACAGACGAGAGGGGAAATGAGGTTGCTGCAGATCTTGTTGAAAAGAAGAAGAAGAAATTTTCATGTCACATTGAAACATTTGTTCCCATTTCTTTAATTTAACCTACATCATTTAATTTAATTTAATATGAAGAAATAAGGGGATGGCTCAGAAAGCCAAAAATGTAAAAAAAATAATAAAAAAAAAAAGAGTTAGAATCTGACCTGAGCCAGGTCCTCCTACAAGGGCAGAGTCAAGTCCAGGTGGTGGACACAACTGAGTGTTTTCCTGGCTGGATAAGTGTGTTTAACATGTTGTCTGGGTTAGGGGTCATGTCTTAGGGGTAAACTTTGGATTATAGATATTAGAGAGTTCCAGCACCACCCCCTGGACTTTTACTTCTATAGTGAGCACATAACCTAGGCACAAAAACGCAGTACTGTAAAACTGTCTCTGATTGGTCCTGTAGTATGTACGAATACGTTACTTGGGCGTACAGTACGTGCAGTATGATTAAATGCCGTACACTCAATAGAAATACATTTGCTAATCTTTTACCTAAATATACTTGAGCTATGCCTTGATTACTGGCATCTTTACTTCTTACCGTCTTACTGTTGTTGCATTGAGCTGTACTTCATGTATAAAAGGCGCTGTATGGACAACCTTTAAAGAATGACCTAAAAAAAAAGAGAGCGCGTCGAAGAGCAACGTAGCCTAGACTTTGATTTCGGTTTGTTTGGAGGATTTCAGAGATGAAGTGAAACACTTGGTCTGCACAAAGCGAAACAATTGATTCCTCCGAACACAAAAACCCTGCCTTGTAAATAGAAGCGCATGTGGATGGACTCCAGCTGGGCTGTCATTTACACGTTCAGTTTCACTCTGTCAGTCTATCTATATGCGCACACAAACGCGCGCGCTCTCTCTCTCACTCTCACACACACACACACACACACACACACACACACACACACACACACACACACACACACACACACACCCTAATTTAAAACACATGATATATGTACTTCTCAAGCAGTTGTATTTTTACGCACACACACACATACACACACACACACACACACACACACACACACACACACACACACACACACACACACACACACACACACACACACAAGCATGTCAGGCTGATGTTCCAGCGTGGAGGCGTTTGACAGAAGGCCTTGACACCAAAGTGGCAGAATCCATTCCTGAGTAACTGCATCTCAGCGGGACACCAGTATCATTCAAATTCCGTCCCAGAGTCTCTCTCTCTCTCTCTCTCTCTCTCTCTCTCTCTCTCTCTCTCTCTCTCGCTCTCTCTCTCTTGCTATCTCTCTCTCTCTCTATTACACACAGGCGGCCAACCTAATGCATTTACATTACATGCATGCCCACGTGCGTACATTTCTACTTGCTCTGACACGCACACACACACACACACACACACACACACACACACACACACACACACACACACACACTCACTGACTCACTCAGTCCCCATTATGTGTCAGAGGGGTCAAACTGTGCTTAAAAGATGTAATTGTGGGAGAAGTGGTGTGTGATTGCTTTCCCTCTCTGAAGGCTCAACAATATTACATGGTTGGTATTGAATTTATTTACACACGAACTCGTAACATGGCTCCATCTTATACTGTTTTTAAGCAATAATAAGCAATAAGCCATGATATTATCGTAGAAATAGCATTAATATAGCATTGGTGTTAACTCTAAAGCCACTGGATATTTAAAAAGTTAAGCTGTTTTAACCAAATTAATTGTTATCGGGTGAAGCAAACTTTTAAAAAAGGACATTTTTGGTATTGATCTGCATAAATTGTTTACCAAACCATGTGGATGATAAATTAGAGATAAAATCTAATCACATTGTTTTTTCTAGTAGCAATGATGATGGTAAAACCTCAAGTATGAACTGATATCACAATCATGTTGCCTTTTTAAAAAACTCCTAAAAGCACTTTATTTAGTTACATAAGAAAAACAAAATGAACATGACACGTATGATTAAGTTTTATCGAGTCAATCCTAAGACCATATAATCCACAATATTTAACTTTTTCCTTAGATGCCACCTCTAATAATAATAATAATAATAATAATAAGATGTTGCTATATGCAATATATTTTCACATGTTAAAGGTCCCATAATTTACTCTTTCTTAAACAATTTAATAAAAGTCTAAAAGCTCCCCCAAAGTGTCTGGTAATGGTCTAGTGAGTCTAGCTGAAGTACTTCTCAAATAATTCCGTTTTTTTAGACTTAAAAATGTACCTAATTTCACTCCTTCTCCAAACGCACCATTTCACTGTCTATGTAAATGAGCTACTGCTGAGCCACGCCCCCAACAAAGAACAGCAGAGCTCCAAAATATCACATTATATTGATTGATCTTTCACCATCATGCCATAAATGCCAGATGTCCGCTCACCTGGTTAAAGTTAGCCCTTCTGATGGCTTGTTGGACGAACGTACCTCATACCGTCTGGGCCCATGTATTAATATTGTAGTAAATCTTATGTTTGTACAAAAGGCGAACTGCAGGTTTTCTTTCTGATGCAACCTTCCGCAATTTAGCTTGGCTTAGGATTGGCATTAGGTGTGCACTGGCTCATCAAGCTGGGGTTGGTTCCCTGACCAGGAATCAAACCAGAGCCGTGGCAGTGAGTGTGATCCTCCCCTAGTGCGCATCTTATGATAATGTGCTAAATCTTCCAATAATGCAGCTCAGCCATTTCAGAAGATCGCCAACACAGGACAGTAATTGCATTAATTTGCTCCTAATTACAGTAAATAGGCAGTTTTACCGGGATTAATCTATGGATTTTTCAGTCAGTTTTATGAAAGGAGCAAATTTCATGAACATCTTATTAAATTGACGTATGAAATTAAAATACATTAAAAAATTGTATTTGTGTACTCTATATATATATTAGTGAGCCAATCCATATCTCACCTCTTAGCTGGTGTACAGTGAAGCTTATTTCGGCGTAATAATTGATACTCAAAGACAATCGTTTGAATAGTTGGAATCCATTGCAATGCGGTTGGCTAGACGTACTTACATTATATACGTTGCAAACTCAGTTACGGAGGCTCTGAAATCAAATTTTCAATGTACGATAATTTGCCCTGAAATATGATTATATTGGGGTCTCTGTATGATTATTTGGTTTTGACCATCTGGCAACAATGTTGGATGGTTTGCCACCATTTACAAGTGTGTACTATGATTAGAAGTTAATATCATCATCATCATCATTAGTGAAAAGAAAGTGCATGTCTTTTCTTCCCACTGAACTGTACTAAAAATACCAAATTATGGCTTTAAAACTGACCAGTGACCAGTGACCTTAAAACTGTAGCGAGCCATGACCTCTGCATACTTATTCTCCCATAGTGAATCTCATAATACCTCATAATACTGTACTGTACATCAACTCATAGAATAGGTTTTTTTTTCCTTTCCTCTGAATGAAGTGGATTTTTAGAAATCGTGCATTCCTTGTGTACTATAAATGTTGCTGTGAATGATTTCCAAATAAATATATTCATATCCAACTTGATAAATGAGGCCCTTTTTCACCTCCCAGCGTTACTACAGTGTATGAAATATTTATTCTAGGCGTACGTAACTGTATGTGTTACAAAGGCCCAAAGTAGGTATCCTTCAAATAGAGTGTTGCTATAAGATTTCCTTTCAACATCTGTAAGACAACAGAGAAGAAAAGGTGAAATGATGTCATGTAATATTTACGACTATTAATAATTTTTCTATGAAATGGAATCTAATCTAATAAACATATACATATATTTGTTCAGTGTGAAAGAATAGACGCCAGTTATTCAATGCTTGTGCTGTGTGTGTGTGTGTGTGTGTGTGTGTGTGTGTGTGTTTGAGACACAGCCAGCCTACTGCACTGCTCTAGATTATTTCCCTATTCTTATTCCTGTCCTGTGTGTGTCCTGCAGGATGTGCCTTTGTTAAGTTCTCCACACACACCGAGGCTCAGTCAGCAATCAGTGGCCTCCACGGGAGCCAGACCATGCCTGTGAGTATATCTTACTTCCATATATATATACACAGACACACACACACACACACACACACACACACACGCACAAACAAATCGCAGGTCATCCCATGTTCATAAGGCTGCAAGCTCCATAGCAGTGGCTCTCGCGTGTTCCTGATCTTGCATCGACGTCAATCTAAGTGCAAATGAGCTCACTGATCTTCTGCTCCACGCTGGGGCTCTCTACCCCCCCCCCTCCATCACCCTCTCCTTCCCCTTCTCTTGTCCTCTCATCACTCCTCTCATTCCCCATCCCAATCTGCCCCCCTCGTCACCACTCTGGAGAAATACTCCTCTTTATCTCCCCTCTGTGCACACGACAGATGAATTCTTCATCAGGACTGGGGGAGATGGAGATGGATAGAGAAACAGGAAGAAATCCTATCTATATAAGAATGAATAAATAAATACTGACTGGAGATTAAAAGCAGAGAAAAGAGAGAATGTGAACAAGGGATTTGTCTGAAAGGAAATAGAGATAGGTTATTTTCAATTATGCGTGTGCCTGTTTTTAATGTTTGTCGGCAAAATATAACAGATTATTTCATAACTGAACAGATTTTAAGAGAATCGTTCATTTTGGAACTGAGAGCGCAGCATGGAAGTCCTTGCCCATGTCCTCCAATTAGCTCCTTACAGACATTTTTTTTAAAACACGAATGCTGTCTGGAAGTTTTTTTTTTTTTTTTTTTTCCCTCCACAGTTTTCATCTCTGCTCCCGGCATCATTTGAAAACATTCCCTGTAAATTGTTATAAAAACGTATGTTAATGACCTGAGAAAGCAAAAATCTGCAGTTCCTTAATTGACCACCAGGAGTCGGCTCCGAAAGCGAGTCCCCATCGAGCGTCATATTAAAATGTCCATTCATAGCTAGATTTCCCAATAATCTTTTTGTAACTCATCAGTTATGCAATTATGTATAATTAGGGGCGTGGCCAAGTTGAGTTACAGCAGCACTGCAGGTGTCAAACCGCTAGCCGTCTGTTACGCATCACATTAGCTAACCAGATGACTGGAATTGTTGTATTTGAACTTACCACAGGGAATGTAGGACGTGTAGGGGGCGGATGACTGAGTGCAATCAAATGCAAAATAACATTAGCATATCAATTAACGTTAGCCACCTTAGCATTTTAGCTACGCTAAAGCTAAGCTAGCTAGTTTGGGGTAACTGAGGTAAGACAATGTGTTCCAACCAACAGCCAGCCTTTGTTTGTTCTGCACATTTGACCTTTCCTGGATTAAGCAGGGTTTAGGCGGAGTCAGCTCCTGCCAAGATGGCGATGACCAGCGCTCCCACAGTTGCGCTTCAAAAGCACTCTTCACAAAACCTGAGTCACATCACGCAGTGCTCAGTTCTTATGCAGTCCATGGTAAAAGCCTTTCCCTCAAAACGACTTTCCTCAATAAGAGTTTATTGCAGTTGCCTGGAGAATTGTCGTTGTCTACTCTAAAAGATCTGCTTCATGTAAACATCACCACAACGCCATTGTGACCTTCTGACCTGCACACTTTCAGTCATACTTTTAAACACTCAACAAAGAAATGTAAAAGTATTTATATATTTCAATTCATTCCTTTTACATCTCTATGTTGAGTGACTGAAAGTGCGCAGGTCAGAAGGTCATGGTGCCGGTGTGGTGATGTTGTTCACATTATGTATTTCCGATGGTGGCCATGTTGCTTTAGGAAGAGCTTTCTGCACTGGGAAAAAAAAAAAAAGTCATGTGTGATCAAAGTGATGAAATGCATTCACCCCAACTACAAAGTTAGGAGCAGGTTCACTTCTTCTACAGGAAACTCCACAGACACAGTGCTGCATAAATCAGTACACTCTGAGTCTATAAAATATGAGTGTTGTGGATAGAAGGGCATCCAGCATAAAACCCAAATCAGTATCTGGATCAGATGAGCCGCTGTGGCGACCCCAGCGGGCAGAACCGGAAAAAAAAAAGATTAAATAGTGAATAGTATACAGTACTTTTTAAATAACTTTCAGCAAGTTTAACTAAGCGTACAGTACTATTCATGTAATGCTGTATTACTTTATATTCCTAAAACATTTTCTTAGAATTTCTAATGTATTCGTAATTTACATGAAGTTCGTGGCACAGGGCCTTCACACGAGATTTTGCATGATTATACATGGGAAACTTGGAACATATTTAGATCTCATTGTGCCTAAACAATTTTCTCTATGCATGTCATGGGCTCCACTCAACAGGAAGTCAGTTATTTTGGGTTATTTGCACGGTGGTGTAGTGGTTAGCACTGTCGCCTTGCACCTCCAGGGTCCGGGTTCGATTCTGTGTGCATGGAGTTTGCATGTTCTCCCTCTGCTTGGAGGGTTCCTCCGGGTGCTGTGGGTTTCCTCCAACAGTTCAAAGACCTGCAGATTAGCCTAAATTGCCAAATTGCCCATAGTGTGTGAATAGAGAGTGTGTGTGTGCCCTGCGATGGATTGGCACCTTGTCCAGGGTTTACCCCGCCTCGTCCAGGCCCCCCGCGACAGGATCAAGTGGTATAGAGTGAAAGTGCAAAACACACTCAGTGGAATTTGATATACTCCTCCTAGGGGATTTATATGATTTCCGCCGAACCAGGCCTTGATATCTCAAATGGTTCAGCTGTGGTGATGCCTTAAACTTATGCAGAAAAGTGACTAATGACTATCTGAGTGACTTCACATTGAGTGACACAAATAGTGTGATGCTTTTTTCCAGCATCTAGAGGTTTTTGGAGGTCTTAACATGCTCAAAAATCACACAGGTTGTGTGGTGAGGCCAGGCGGCTATGGCACAGGTGCTTGGGCCCAACCATCGCTGCTTTGCAAGTAGATTTAACATTGTGCTTATTCTATTACAATTTTTATGTATTTAGTGCAAAATCTATGGTCCAAAATAGCAAACGTCAAGTATGATGGCTACAAGTACACTTGCGTATGCTTCGCCAGGCTGAGATTTAATATAATTGGCATATGTAATTTTTTCCACCAGGACAGAAATGTGCATCCACCTCATAAGAATGAATTTCTACTGAGATTGAATTCAGGGAATTAAAAAGTCAGCCCACATGTTATGCTAACATTAGCGCTTATTACTCTGACAAGACGTACAACTTCTTGTTGTAATTGTATAACTACAGTAGCATTCCATGACTTAACAGCGTTCCTAGTGTGCATGCATGTTCCTCCTCAGGTCGTCTTGAGGATGCCATGCTTTTTTAGTTCATCTTCATGAAAAAAACAATTACTATTTACATCATTATGGTGTCTTAAAGATGGCTTACAGCATGAAATTAGTCTTGAAGTCTTGATATTTGGAATGATCAAATTTTTTATGGATCCTCAAGACATCGTCTAGTTCACCCGGTCCTGTCTTTGCCAACTGGGTCGAACTGGAGATTTCTCCTCTTGGTCAGAATTAATGAACACATAGTGACAAAAATCTATTCGGTTGGTGTGTATTTCTGTAGGGGTCATTCATTTACATCTCACACACACACACACACACACACACACACACACTCACACACACACACACACACACTCAAACACTTGGGTCCTACAAGGCATATTGGCATTACTGTCACATACATCTTATTAATTAATATGAAGTAAATGACATTTTCATACATAAGCAGCCTACAGAAGTGGGACGGGAGACAGATTTTTAGTTTGATGACTTTAATATTGACGTCATGTCCAGTGCAATTACGAATCAGTGCATGAGAGCTGACGTAGGATCAGTTAGCTTTGTTCCCTCTCAGGTCCATTAATAAATATTATAATTTAGATGGACATGATATTTAATTTAGACTTCAAGTAGTATTTCATATAAATACTGCATAATCATATAGTAGCTAGAATTTTTAACAAAAGTATATATGCTTGTTGCTGGGATGATGGCGCATAAACGAATTTTAAAGACCACTGATGTACTTTTTACTATAAAGGCAAATTAAAGCGACACCACCTGCACCTTCCCTCTTAAAATATACACTTAATGGTGTAAAGCAGGTCCACTCAATGGTAGCATGTCAGCGACAAGAAAAAGTAAAGTTTGTTACCTTTATTTCTAACAGTGTAGTGCATTTTTATAATAAAAGTTCTGCATTAACACCTTCACCACTGAGCGTAACCTTTTCAAAAGTCTAAAGGCCATCAAGCTACACTGCAGAAACAGCGGGCTCATTTCACATGCAGTAAAAATGGATCAGTCTGTTAGCAGACAAGTGTGAGGAAGGAATAGGTGTTTTATACACAAAGTACATGGTTTCATCATCGGAATAATGTATACATACTCTACATACTCTATTAAATCTGTTAATAATTTAACGCAAAAAAAAAAAAAAACAGAAAAAGAAGCCAAAAATTTGTAGCCATTTTAACCTTGTGCTGATACAAGCAAAATTACATGAATAAATAAGTAATAATAAATTTAAAAAAAACTTAGATATCAAAACTTGATTAAAAAAAGTCTATTTTTATTTTGTTATAAATAGAAAAATGCTTTTGATAAAAAAGAAAAAAGATTATACGTATTTTTTTAAATACTTTAAATGTTTAACTAAAAATTATTTTTCCATTTTTTCTTATTTTTTTTTTATTATGTAGGCTGTAAGTGATTCAGTTAAAATAGATCATTTGAAAGTGATTTTTAAGGAAAAATGAAATGAATATTAATATCAGCTGATAGTCAAGCTTTCAGCACTGGAATCAATTTTGGAAAAAAATATATATATATATATTCATAATTATAATAAATAAATAATTTATAGTTATAATGCTCTTATTAATAAAACAATATAACCAATTTATTTATTTATTTATTTAATAAATAAATACCTCATTATCCCCAGAGTTTTTTTTTTTCCTTCAATGCAACAATTGTTTTGCTCGGATGAGTCTTGATTTCTGCCTCAGTACTTCGATGGTGAGGTCACAATTTGGTGTAAATTTAATAATATGTATATTTAATAATAATTGGGTTTGTATCACCAATTCAGGCTGCTGGTGGTGTAATGGTGTGGGGAATGTTTTATTGGCGCACTTTGTTTAAATACATACAAAAAATGTTCAGCATTCTGGTATTTATTTAATACACAAGTGCCACGATATCCGAGTCTGTGAATTTGAGAATTTGTTGTAATTCATACTTTTAAATTAGTTTTTGCCTGTGGATCCTGATTTTTGGCCACTTTGTTTATATAAAACAAACTCAAAATCTAGGGATCTAATAAAAATAAAAAAAAAAGAAAAAATTAAAACCATAAATCTAGACTCAAAAATTTAAAAATCTGAAACCAACGGAGAATGAAACGGGTTTCAGCACAGAGAACCAAAGAACACACACAATGTTCTATGCCATGTTTCATTGTTAATTATGCAACAACCAACAATTGGATTGGATAGTTCATGAGTGCCGATATAGAGTATAACAGCATTGGGGCGTTTAATTAAAGTCTAAGTTCTATTTTTGCAGTAGGTGTTTTAATTAGCCTTACTCATAAGTTTAATGCTGGTTGTTGGAGCAAAATAACTGATGAAAAATAAACACACAAATCATAATCTGTTGATAATAAAAGATGTATGTGTATAACTGTTGCATAAAAACAATATCACACCCAAGGTCGCGCTGTTGTAATGAACAGCCTTTGATGTGGCTGTTGCATGAGAAAGCACAGCCGTGCTGATACCCAGCACAACAGCGCTCGCTCTCGTGTGATATTGCATAAATAATAACGTATGCTCGCGTGGATGCTGTATATGATATACAGTAGGAAGAAATGAAACATAAATTTTATTACCCAAGCCATGTGGTAAAAAGCCCAAAGACATGCCATAAAAAAAAAAAAAAGAAACTACATTGTCATTCTGTTTCTTCCGTTTCTTCCACACGTCGCCCTGCTGTCTCCTCTCTCCTGTGTGATCATTAGTTGAGAGTATTTTGGCCTTTACAGCTGATTGATTTCCAGGAAGTCGTAGCCTCCACACCAAAGGTCATGTGTTGCACTAAATGATTAGAAGCCGCTTAATGAGCAAGTGAGAGCATGCATGTGTGTGTAAATGCGTGCGCATGTGTATGCTAGTGTCTGTGCAAAGAATGCATGATGGGATACAGAGACAGATGAAATTTGGCAAAATAACACTCTGTTAACCTGTGCAAAAATCCAAACGTTTATGATAGTAATATTTCTAATGAACATGTTCATGATCAGTGAATCCACGATTAATTCCGTTATTATGTTATGAGTTGACCTGTGAGTTTTAACCTCTTTCAATGGCATGGTGGTCCCAGATTCTCAAATGAATGAAGTATTTGTAGTGAAATTAGCGCCTGCTTCAGATTTGGCTAAAGAGAGCAATACAGCGGTATTTAAACTCCGGTCAACTTCCCATCTGAACAGTCAAATCAGAAAACCTTCCAAAGGT
Organism: Clarias macrocephalus; assembly: GCA_011419295.1. Classification (NCBI taxonomy): domain Eukaryota; kingdom Metazoa; phylum Chordata; class Actinopteri; order Siluriformes; family Clariidae; genus Clarias; species Clarias macrocephalus. The sequence goes on from JAAGKR010004655.1 coordinate 29,023, forward strand.
TCAAATGTGCTTCTAATACAATATCGAAAAAACATCATGTGTGTCTCAGCGGAGTTAACTATTTCCCATGAAGTGGCATCAGACTCGCTAAACACCTTATGAATATTTTCACATGAACGTTTTATGCGGTCTAAGGTGCCGTTTAACTTGAAGTTATGAAGTAGGAGGGATTCCCAGGTGCTCTTGTGCTTGCTTTTGATTTGGAGTTACTGTACAAACCAGCTCGCTTCAAGCCTAGTTCCTGCTTCCATCAGTTTTGCTACAGGCTTGGGGCTGACAAGTTATGATGATGTCATTAACAACAGCTTAGCAACATTTCGTTAAAGGCAGAAGGTTGAAATACACTGACGATATACACTTATCAGCCATAACACTGACCGCTCAATGACCGCTCGCCTAATATTGAGTAGGTCCCTCATTTGGCACCAAAACATTAATGACCTGTGTGTTCTGACACCTTTCGTTTGGAACCAGCATTACCCTTTGCCTCAATTTAAGCTACAGTAGATCAGCCTTGGCCACCCATGATCCTGTCACCAGTTCACCAGTTTTCGTTCATTGGATCAATTTTGGTACATCCTGATTACTCCAGCCTAGTAACATCTGAGAAGAGCTGCAGTTTTGGAGTTGCTCTGACCCAGTTGTCTCGCCGTTACAATTTGGCCCTCACAGTAGCTACGTTCTCAATATCTCGTTACATTTTGGTGTCCACCCTCATACGGCCAACCATACTACTGTATGACTTACTCAGGGCCTGTTACTGTATGTGAATAATATTTGTGAATGTATTTGTAAATTCGTACCGAAAACGTGGGAACCTAAGTTCTGCCAAAAACCCTCGATTATCGCTCACTCCTCATGTATACCACTTAGTCTTGTATTCAGGTTCACAGGGAGCCTGCAGCCTATCCCAGGAGACTTAGGGCACAAGGCGGGGTACACCCTGGACAGGGTGCCAGTCCAACACAGGGCACACTCACACACACACTACAGGTAATTTGGGAACGCCAATTAGCCTAACCTACATGTCTTTGGACTGTGGGAGGAAACCGGAGTACCCGGAGGAAACCCACCAAGCACAGGGAGAACATGCAAACTCCATGCACACAGAGACGGGAATCGAACCCGGGCCCTGGAGGTGCAAGGCGCCAGCGCTGCTAACCACTACACCACCGTGCCGCCACCCTCGATTATATTTAATGTAAATGGTTACAGCCTCATTAGTGTAGAAAAGTTGTGTGGAAATGTTTGAATAAGCAAAATTGTACAAAACAAATCTAGCCTGACTTTGTGTAACACTAATTTCCTCACATGTTAATAATGGGAGATACCTTCAAATTTCCGAGCGCACTGAATGCATAGTTGATTTGCAATTAGGGATTCTCACAAAACTTCATAAAAGGCTAAGCTGATGACAAAAAATGTTATGAATGGTGAAAAGGCGGCCTACTGAGTACAGCTTGTGCTAAATCTTTCAGTAACAGGCTGAACTTGACGTTAAATATGTTAATATAATCCGTATATAAATTTGCAGCAAAGCCTATAACTGGAGTTTCACATTACGGTCTTTTTATATGCAAATTTACACAAACTCTTACAAGATATGAACTTTTTTCTTTGTTCATCAGTTTTATATTTTTATGTTAATGTTTCTACAAATGACTTACACATATCTGGCCTGATGTATGAGGCTGAGTGAACGAACGACATGTCGACCGTACTTGCTTTATCATTTAAATGAGATACGTGATGTCACAGTTAAAAAAAATAATAAAGTGCAAATATATTCCATAGTCACCTTTGATAGGGTCCAGGTCTCGAATGAGAAAGAGGGAGAAGAGAGAGAGAGAGAGAGAGAGAGAGAGTAAACTGTTTATGGTGGTGGACTTTGAAATCATGTATATATTTTAATAGATGATTTTTATCCTTGTTTTTTTTTTTTTTTTTTTCTGTGCCTAAGGGAGCATCCTCCAGTCTGGTAGTGAAGTTTGCAGACACCGATAAGGAGAGGACCATCCGCCGCATGCAACAGATGGTCGGCCAGTTTGGCATCTTCAACCCTGCTGTGGCTCTGCCATTCAGCACATACAGCAGCACTTACAGCACCTACACACACGCTGTGAGTCCACACCCACACACTCACACATACACGGTCACACCCACATGCCAACGTTAACATAACAAGCTAACACACACACACACACACATACACGGTCACACCCACATGCCAACGTTAACATAACATGCTAACACACACACACACACACACACTTCTACAGTATACACATAGTATATTAATACACGGGGCATCATTATTTATATACACTATACTGTATATTCTTTTGCACACACTCTTGGGTCATGAAGCCCTCCTACAGTACCATCCATACAAACTCCTCCAGCTGCCCATATCAAAGCCCGAAGGTCTTGTCGTCTTCTTTTTTTCATCAGCGTTGAATAATGCATTAACATCATTTCAGTTCCCCCGGCTCATGCTCAGAGAGGAACCGCGAGTTCACATGTAATTTTAACTCCGGCGCTCCCTGCGGAACCGTCCGTTTCCGAGCGCAAATCTGATTTCTGCGGTTAGGAGGTGTTTAGTCTTATGATTTGTTTGCTTCATGAATATTTGACTTGGATTCTAAGATGTCTCGTCATCTTGGCGCGAAAGACGGTGACTTGGCAACCTTAGAGTTTAAAGGCAATAAAGGCGTTTAATACTTTATATGGCACTTTAAAGAAACTAAAAATTTGAAATAAATATTTGAGACCTGAGCACCAAATTTGCACAGCAGTTACACTTAACCAATCCTGCTGTAATGATGTAGATGAAAAGTGCATGTGTGCAAACATTTTGCAAAAAAAGAAAGAAAGAAAGAAAGAAAGAAAGAAAGAAAGAAGAAGAATTAAGAATGTATGAGGCACTTTATTATTAAAATCATTCATATTAATAGCATTAATATTATTATGATTTCAGGCTCAGGGGTTCACATTTCTGGCTCTGGAATTCATCCACTGGAATCTCTAGTGCTGAAATATCTAAGGATTAATATCATTTACAATATATGATCATGACGCCTAGAGGTTATTTAATTGATGAATATGGGAAAGGATTTTCACGATTTTTGAACATTCCCTGTATGTCCGGATTGTGTTTGTTTGTTTGTTTGTTTGTTTGTTTGTTTGTTTGTTTGTTTGTTTGTTTGTTTTTTGACTTCTCAATTTCCCTTTCACCTCCCACAAACATGCCAGTAATGGTTCGATAAATTGATGGACTGGTATTTCATCCACTGCTCCATGGGATCGGCTATGAATCCAGCACAAGCCCTAACCAGGATAAGAAGGCTACTTAAGATGAATGAATGAAAGAGATCATTTATCAAGACAAATGATATCGCTATAAGTAGCACAAACATTAAACGTAAAAATAAAATAAAAACTCATTTTATAATCCAGTCTATTTATACGTACGTTGCCGGCTCTTACAGTGAACACATTTGAGCGACAATAATTTAAATATTCATGAACTACTTATCAAAGGTAGACATGCATGAAAATGCTGAATGTGTGTGAACGTAATTGATCTTCATCAAGTTCCAAGTACATTTCTGGCTGAAGAAGTAATGTATTCCCCAAAAAAAAAAAAAAAAAAAAAAGTTGAAAATATTCATTCGTGAGCTGCTTATCGAACGATAATGGGATTAGATATAGATACACATTTTTGATATAGCCTGCTTTAAGTGCAGAAGCGATGGCAGTGCTCAGAAGAGCGGATTAACCGCAACATTAAAATGGGGGTTTTATGCTAAAGACTGATCCGCTCTAATCTCATGGACGTGTGAAAGAATCTATACTGTGCTTCAGCTGGATCTGCATGTCCTATATTTAGCGTTTACCCTGCAGGCACATAACCTTAATTACAGTCGGATTGTGAGTGTGCATGTGAGCATGTGTGTGCATCTGTGCACTTTTTTTTTCTCTTTTTTTTTTCCATAAGCACACATTTAAACACAGATGTAAGTCCATTTGTGTGTATCATCCCTAACAGAAGTATTGATGTCCCTTACAGCCGTATGATGTACACTAATACATGGTTTGGAGTTATAATCAATCATGTAATAATTGAATCAGCTTCCGCTTAAACTCAACTTTAGCAGAATGAACTAAACTATGAGCGGAATGACTTCTGTAAGATGTTGTTCAAAGGGGTAAAAATCTCACACTGAAACCGATGTTACATACTGTATATGTGGGACTATAGCTTAAACCGTCACGCAATGTGAAAATACAGTGCAAAAATATGGATATATATATACTCATATTATATATGTAATATATAGGGTGTTTTTTTTTTTTTATTTTAAATATGTGGGTGTTTAGTTCTTGGTTTGAAATTAAAAACTAAACACCCACATGTTCAAAAAAAAAAAAGGGAAAAAATATATACTGTATATGGATCAGTCTTGTGCAATATAGACTAATGTTTTTTTTTAGGCAATATGATAAACTGAATTTAATTTCCTTTTAACCAATTATACTGTACATGACTGAGCAAAACCAAAAAAAAAGAGTCACATAGGCAAATAAGCAGCACAGAATTAAAAGATCATGTGTTTTAATGATTGTTTTCAGTTGTTTCTGTTACATAATAATAATAATAATAATAATAATAATAATAATAATAATAATATGCAAATTTTTTGAGTTTTTTACGTTTTTGCGATGTCATTTCTGTACTCCGGTAGCATTAAAATTTACACATTTTAACAGTAATGATAACTTTGGTTCTACATTACATATCAGAAAATCCAAATTCATGGTTTGATATCCGGCAGGACTTCCATATAAGCAATATATATATATATATATATATATATATATATATATATATATATATATATTTTTTTTTTATTAATTTATTTTTTTTAATCGGTCATTAACAAGTTCTGTGTTGAAACTGTGTTTCGCTGCAGAGCATGTGTGACCGCCAGTACGCCCTTCTTTTTCTTTTTATGGCAGTTGGCATCCATTGCGTTTACTGCCTCTTAGTACACCGCTCTCACGGTACCAGAATAAACAGGTACAGGAGCGATAGCGCGAGAGGAAACTGTCCGATACTAGTGAATCAATTGCGGATGGCGTCGTTCTCCTGGACAAGGTTTTAAAAGCGGTGGGTAAATATACTTGGGTGCCAACTAATATACAGTACTTGGGCAGCCCAGACAAGTAAACTCTATGTGTAGACACATGTAAAAGGCATAAATATTCAATTTTTCTTTAATATTTTAAGTTAGAATATTTTAAGTAAAATCTTTTACAGTTTCAGAAAAAAAAGCTAAAAAATGGAAAAGGAAAAGCGCTTGAGGCAAAAAGTGTTGGCGCCCTGCATGGGCAGTACTTAGTAACTCCCCCTTTGGCAATGATCACAGCTTGAAAAGACTTTTTTTTAGCCTTTCAGTCTTTGTTTGGGGGATTTATTTATTTTTTGCCCATTTCTTTCATGCATTAGTCTTTTATTTTCATGAGATCTCTTTTGAGGTTTATCCACAGATTTTTAGGTCAGTTAACTGTGAGGGTCACGCCAGAACCTTCAGCTGGCTCCTCTTGAGGAAGTCCATTGTGGAGTTTAAGGCATGTTTGGAATCTTTGTCTTCTTTTCCTCTTCACCTTTTTCACAGATGGTGTGCTGTTTGCTTTCAGAATTTGCTGGTATTTATTAAGTCCAAACAAGTGAAATATTCCCCGTGCCATTGGCTCCAGCAGGAGCCCAAAGCATGATCGATTCATAACGATTTGAGAAATTCTGCACTGTTTTTTCTCCAAACATCATTGTAGCCAAAAAGCTACATTTACTTTATCAGTCCAAAGTTTTCGAAATGTATTAGTCTTGTTTAGATGTTCATTTGCAAACTTCTGGTATTACATTTTGTGGTGAGGACGTAGAAAAGGGTTTCTTCTGATAACTCTTTCATGAAGGTCATATCTGTTTGGAGCGAAAAAAGAATCGAATAAAAGTTGCTAAGTCTTCCTGAATGTTTTTTGCGGTCAGTCGGAGCTTTGGATTTGCCTTTCTATCTGTCCTACAAGCAGTTTTCTTAGAAAGTCTTCCACCTTGAACACCATTTCCTAATTGCCTTACAAAGTGAGGAAAAGGCAACTGATAGGCAGCTGCTTAAAGGAGCCCATGGCTGCTGATTGTTTGGACAAGGTTTGAGGAGTCAGACTATTTATAAGGCTTTGACATTTGCATCACCTGGCCTTTCCTAACAATGATTGTGAACAAGCCAACTCTCTAATGAGCTCATTAAGGTCTGAAGCCTTGATAAACATTATCTGAGAGCTCAAATCTCTCGAGGTGCCCAAATCTTCACATGTCACTCCTTTCCTTTTGATTTCAGACTGAAGAATCTACTTGGATGAATAGTGAAACATTTCTACCTAATAAGAAAGAAGCCGAAAGTTTGTTTCCTACTTACCTTTTACAGTAATAACAGAAAGATGCAGAAAGCTTTGTATCTTGGTTCTATTGCTTCTCTACTGTCCAAGTAGACCTGCATCTATGTGAACGGTCTTTAACCTACCTACTGCATCAGCTGTAATGAGATTTTAACCATGGTTTGATGGATGAGATATCTTGTGTACTCCAATGGATGATCAAGTCTCATTTGTATCACAGCCAACACGGACAAGTAGGTTTTTGCAAAACACTGTATCAGGTTCAATTCAGTTAAGGGGTAAGGGTCTTGCTCAAGGGCCCAAGAGGTGCAGCCTAACAATTATAGGTTTAAATTTCACAACTCGGCAGTTGCATGATAGTGCAGTGGGTAGAATTGTTGCCTCAAAGCAGCTCCAGGTTCCTGGCTCCGCTTACCTACTGTATATATCACTATTTGTGTGGAGTTTTCGATGTTCTCCTGGGTTTTCCAGTTTACTTGGTTCTTTCCTTCCTAGATGTCCATGTGTGTACATGGTGCCCTGTGATGGACTGGCATCCCATCCACGATATATTCCTGCCTTCCATCACGTTTGCCAGCATCCAACATGACTCAACATGGTTAATCAACTTTACAATCTTTACAAACCATAACTGATCTCCTGCAAAGCAGTCATGAAACCACTGCTCAAGAGCTTACTGTTTAGATCACAGTACATCCTCTATGGAGTTCATCAAGGCAAGGTCTAGTCCTGATCTTCAGGCTGTGACCCTCTAGAAGATACCCTGGAGTTGAGGGTTTGCATTCCAAGTGCATGATGGTTCTCCTCATCTTGAACGAATGATTTCCATCATGTACAATCATGACACTCAGGGGCTCGTTTCAGTTCTCACAGGAATCTATCATTTACCTTAAGGAGGTTTAAGAAGATGAACGAACTCTGGTTTATTCCCAGTCAGGTTGTCCTTGACATCATTCTTTAAATCCTTGATTGTCATTTGGGTAATTTGTATGTTGTTGCAGGCAGGAGAAAAGATAAAAGTCGTTGAATCAAAGACAATAGCCTTGCCTCACAGTCATTGCGCGATCTCTTCTGGCATTTGTGACAGATACAAATCGACGTCTTGTTGGCAACGTTGCAGCCTGAAGGGTTGGGATTTTTGCACTTGATTAAAACGCTCCAGCGAGTTGGCAACCTCATCGTCAGGTAATTCCTGAAATGTATTATGAGATACATGGCAGAACTGTAACTGGCTAGCATACCTCATGCCATTCTTATCAAAGATGGATGGAGCTTTCGGAATTCAGCACAAACATGCCCACTTTATTAGAACCACCGTTGTCCATTTGCCTGGTGCAGTGATGAAGTCCCATTATCACATTAAAGTTTAAAAGATGATGTTGGTCATGTCGCCACTACCATATGCAACACATGCTGAGAAGAGTATACATGCAGTTACCTCTTTATTGACTGTTTTGCTTCCATTGCTATAATAGCCACCATGACCGTCCTTGGAAATTATAGAAGTGGTTTATCCTGGCTACTTGCCATTTTTCCATTAGGAACTCACCATGATTAGAGCCTATAGACAGAAAGTAGTAGTTTGACCACAAAGCGCCTTGAATTCAGAAAGGATTACATTTGTCACTGTGTCCTTTTTCACTGTTTTAATTACTAGGCTACCACATTTTTTATTATGATTACACGGTAAACAGTACAGTCTGCATTCCAGTTCATTTCATTAGTGGTGCAGCACATTGCCGCCTTATTTATCTGTGCCTGTTCTTGAATTCAGATTAAAACCAAAAAATGGACTTGGCCCTTATTTTTATTTATTTATTTATTTTAAATTATTATTTTATTTGATGTATCAGGAGCCCTACTATTGTGCCTTGTAAAAAGAAAAAAAGAAAAAAATTGCTGATGAGTGGTTTGCATGGCCTATTTCTAACCTATTTTGAACTATCACGACACACAATCAGCACCGCCATGTTAAAGGGGGTTAAGCAGCCCCCAGCCTGCTGAGAACGGCGGCACCAAAGGGTGAAGAAGAAAAAAAAAACCAGCAGAGCAAACCTTATGACCATGGATGAAAGCAAAAGACACACTGCTCACGGTTTGATCTGGAGCTCTGCCACAACCACCATCCAGAAGACAATTTCAACAATTACTAAAAAAAAAAATAATAATAATAAACCCAAGTTGCATGCCTTCTATTGTTTCTGGATCTGTATTCATTTACGGCACATGATCTGTTTAATCAGAATGATGGTAACATCCCTGAAGCACATTGTTCTATATTTATGCACATGACATACTGATGCTCACCTGGTGTTCTATCAGTGTGTGTCATTCCTCTCTGACGTCTAATCATGGACCAACAGACGGAAGGTCCCCAGGTATTCCACGATCCACCTGCTCTCTGACCCTCATCAGTGTAAACATCAAGGACCCCGACCTAGTTTCTGTCGTCCATCTCCCATACCACACCCATCTCACACATACTGTACACACCATAATTCCACTGTGAAAATTATTAATTCGTGTTATACCTACACCTTAATCTAACCCTAACCTTATCCTTAGTAAGCAAAGCAAAAGTTTTGGTTCCCTTTTATAACAAATAAAAGCTGGAGTTTTTGTTCATCAGTAGTGTTCGTAATGGGGACCAGCTGAATGTCACGTCAAGGTCAAAACATCCTAGCTTTAAATGAACACAAAATATGTGAATATATGAAGCGGCCAAAGATTTTCAAAATCCCCTTTTTTTCATGTCCATGTTGATTATTGCAAAAAAAAAAAAAAAGGAATAGTTATCAGCTAAAACAATAAACAATAAAGTTTTGTTTAAAAAGCAAGCGAGAGCACATCCACTCTTATCCAAATTGTCTTGTATTTATGCTAAGAATATGTCACACATTTCACGTCTGTTGTGTTAAAATGTATGGGTGGTGCGGGTTTTTTATTATTATTTTTTATTTCAGGATATTTACAGTACATAGTTTGCTATTCGTAGAATGCATAGGCTGTGTTATTGAACACCGAGAACGTATCACATGTTCAGCACTTAATTTGTGTTAAAGTGTACAGGTGGTGTTGTTCCAAAGTCCTACATTTTGAACTGAGAATATTTAACACATTCAATTGTTCTCCAGGTGGGAGCTACTTACTTCTGCTGTTTCTGTGTGGGATGTGTTGGATTATAGGTTCTTGCCAATTACATTAGCATAATAATTAGTCGAACGTTCCAGAAAGAAGGTGACGCTTGTGTTAAATGGGGATTGGCAGGAGTTTGGGTTGTAAAGTGTGCCCAGAGTCCAACGCGCTAGTCTTGAGATGAGAATAATTACAGACTTAAGCTGTATGCACAGAAAAGTGTAACATTATACGAATGTGATAGTGAAAGATGAGCCAGAGTGAAAAGTAGGATAGAGTTGATTGGATTAACTTCAAGCACTAGTCAAAATTCGTACTCATCATCAGTTCACAGATTGAAAAGGAGTTAGATGTCTGGCTGGAATAAACATAACATTTCCAAAAGTGGGACAACTGAGACTGAACAGGCCTTACTTCCCAGACAGCAAGATCACTATAAGCAGAGCTCCACCCACATAGTACAACATTTCATTTGGGGAAAGGGAGCATGTTGCAAACAGTTGCAAAGCGAGTCGTGTCTAGGATCCCCTGTATTCTTCCTGAGAGCTTGGGGCACCAAAACAATCAGTGAGGCAATTTTCCAGTCCTGGTTGAAATGACAGAACTCATCGTAGCAGCAACGTGAGATTCCCTGGGGAACTAGTGGCACTTTCTGATGCGTTCGCCACCATTGCCCGGGTTCAATTCACGGTCAGGGAAGCAACACCAGCCACTGGGGGTTGTACAAGTTAGTGCACTCTCAGTGCCGGTCCCAAGCCCGGATACGTCGGAGAGGGTCGAGTCAGGAAGGGCATCCAGCATAAAATCTGTCCCAAGTTAAATATGTGAATCCAGTGATCCATCATATTTAGGTGACCCTAAAAGAGAAAAATAAATATCATGATGAGATTACAAACTTGTCTACCCAACAAGACAGAATATTAAAAGGAAACACCAGTATTTCAACCTAACCTTTGTAACATTTTATGACAGCTTACATGGAAGTACTATGGGACTTTTGATATGTCTCCATGTTTTATTAAGGGTATATTCAGACTTGGTCCGATTCAGCCCTCAAAACAAACCCGACAACAATTAGTCAGCATTTTTCGCACATACTGTATGTGAACATTTAAAACAAACTCAGATCTCTTAAAAACAAACCAAACTGTGACCACCTTTGGATGTACAGCATGCTTAACCTTAACGCCATTGTGCTCCAGGTTCACGTTACCTTTTCTGCCATAATATTTCAGGCCTCTACTCTTGTCGGGGGAAAAAAGTAATAAATAACCATCATTCGGAAAAATTTAACAAAATACCAAACCAGATAAACACAGTCAGCAAATCTGCTTTCTATATTTGGAATATGGAAATATGTGTGATAAAGTGTAAAGTGAGATTTATTAGTACAATAATATACACTATAGCACAGGAGTATGGTATATATCATTACTAGCACTCTCTCAATGCAATAAGGTGTAGTATGAGTAAATTATAATATTCGAAATGAAGATTTTACATACACGGGTCTAGCATCCCCCCATGAGCCTTCATAGATTTGTTCAAGTGTAAAGAGCTGCTCCACTCTTCCATGGCCTGGGAAGAACCTCCATTGTTCTTCTTGAATCCTAGGTTGAACATTGGGGTCTTTCCATAATGTTCAACCTAGGACTCAAGAAGAACAATGGCAGTTTAACACTGGAGTCTTTCCACAAGTCTGGCTCATCCTCTGGTGCCCTACCAAATAGGGATCATCCCAATTGGTCAGCTCAAGGGTACTGTCCTAAATCTTCATGCAACCATGAAGATGTATGCATTAGAAGGGAACTGAACGGCACCACCTCAATTAAAATGAGGACAAACATTCAACCTTCTCCTGCACAAATTTATACCATTGTCATTAAGATTAGCAGAGGGATGAGCCTCAGCCACAAAAAGGGCACTGTCTCCTTCAGGGAAGGTACGCCAACTGGTGTAAGGAGCTTCTTAAATGCTCTCGGCAGTTTTCCCACAAGAGGTCAACACTCATCTGTACTCGATCATGCATGTCTTTGTCATGTATTGTCTCCTTCTCCTGAGGCACTGAATGTTTTTTCATAGCAACGAATAGTCAGCTGACAGCGCAGCATTTTTCTTTACCATGTTGCCCAAAAACTGAAAACTTCATGACCATTGATAACAAGCACAAGATTAAGCAAACATACTGTATGCTCAAACATAAGGTTTTCTAACTACATTCCATGACATGCATATTACTCAAGTTCAGAGTCAAGAGATCATTCCTTCCAATCATACACTGTTCGGTCAGCAGGATTTACCCTTTGGATACCTACATTACCTCCCCCATGGAGGCTGAACTGAACTCCTGCCTAATACTTAAAAGAAGTCTGTTTGTCTGCTGGGAAAAACTCCAGCTCAGCTGGGAAGTAAACAAGTTTCATTTAAAGCTGCTATCACACATGCTCCACTGTTGGCCCTGAGTCTTTATCATCATTCCAAAATTGATTATCCAATGCTTCCTCAACTGTGTAATGTAACATTATAAGAGGCATGATAAATGTTTGAGAGAAAAAGGAATGTGTGGAGGAAGTGTGAAAAAGTACTGTAGCAGAAGACAAGATTCAGAGCAATGGTACGTTGGGACAAATGTAGGAAGTGGTTCTTCCTGAGAAGAGATACAGTGATAAGGATTGGGAGGAGGCCATCTTTGACAGGTGTCAAGGATGAGGGACAATGTACTTTTTGCATGCAGTTCAAGATCTCCGCCTGACAAGGAATTGTCCCTTTGAATTGGCCTGACACCAGATGATATGTCAGTCGGCAAGACAGACAGATATATACCGATGGAATGATAAAGAAAAGGAGATGGAAGAGCAGAACATGGCTATGATCCATATCTGAATCCTTTGGGGTGAAGCCCCGAGGCTTTGTCTGTGGGTTTCAGAAATCTTCCTCCAGTGTGCTATTCTTGCGATACTGCAGTTCGAAGCATCTGTTGCTATACTTCTTTTCAACTATAAAAAAAGAAGGTTCAAAAGACCACTGTTCAAAAGGACCATTGTAATTGTAGAAAACAGTATAAAGGGAAGCCTTAGAGAATACTGTACCAGCACTATAAAATGATGTTCAAGAAGAATCAGAATAATGGCACTGGATACCAACTGTCCAAACAGGTTTACATATGGAACTGTGGACTATGCACAGTTCCTGTTTGCCAACCCTGAGTCGAGTCAAAAAATATTGAAAAAAATCTCAAGAATATTAGGTCGTGTGTTTATAGCCCATGTTCTCTTGGCTGATTAAACAGTCGTTTGATCTGATCAAACGGTGGGCTTGATGACGACAGCCAAACAGTGCGTGAAAGAGAGCGAAAGAGATGAAACTTGACTTCTAGATTGATTTGGGGAATGAAAGAGATGAAAGATACTATAATCAGGGACCATTTCAACACATTTACGTGTAAGCCAGGTGCATACACGGACACGTAGGGTCTGTACACTCTCACTCGTTCTTCTCATGTCTTTTTTTGGCTCTCACAAAGTACTTTCTCACTCATTTTCTTCCTCTCACATACTTCCTTCGCAGTTCTTCCACCAAAAACCAGGCTTTGTGAAAGCAGTGCCAAAAGCAAGACATCCTGTTTTTAATTTAACCCTTAAACCCAGCGTCAGAACATAGACTCGCATAAAACGCATACACACACACACATCATCAGGAATGATCACAAATAGCTGTAATGAGGAAATCATTTATAGGGGATAACTTGATGTTATTTGCACTTTGCTGCAGTTGAAAGGGTCGACGTGACCTTGTTCCGATGTAGGCCGACAACTTATTAGGACTCATTATATATGCATGCTTATGGTTATACCTTATAAATCTGTGCAACCTGCTCTACTTTTAGCCATCTAATATACATTATATATTAAATCCAGGCGTGGTGTCTTAGCCAGATTCATCACATATTCTATCTGTCTACAGTATATACAATCTCATTTGGATCTAAAGCAATTTGTTTATGTAGATTGCTAGTTATTTTCATAAATCATATCCAAAAAAAGAAAAAAAAGACACCTTATTTTAACGTCAGCAGGCTTATTGGCGGGGTATTACTTTTGCAGAAGTTAGCGATCTCTAATTCAAGATCATTTTTAAGTTGATTTTTTAAGCTTTCCTGTTTTGTGAAGCAAACTTTCGATCAGTCATGGGTGATTAGCAGGACCGCTTGCTAGCATGCAATCTAATACGTAGATACCGATGCCTAGTTAGGACTAAGAAATTCGACAAAATCCTGTCATGCATTTTACTTAACCAATTTTGCTCCACCGTATGCTTCAAGTGTGTAGTAGCTACAGTAGCAGATGTTAGGATGTTAACCATGGGCTATGGAAGCTAGCCATATTTCCCTTAGCTATATCCTGTAGCTAGCATCGTATACATAGACATACTGTATAGACATATAGACATATTCCATAGCTGGCAGCTTTTCATAAAAGCTTGGAGTGAGGCTCTGACAATACGGCCAAATACGATTCTGTGCGTACGCGGCAGAACGACACCCGATCGTGCATGCCCTGTCTTTTTGGCTAAAACACCAAGTTGGGTGTTCTTATGAATATAAAAGTGCTACATGATTAAACTCGATGCAAATATTTTTGTGACTGTAAATATTCACATGTGTCTCCTTCTTTTGATAATACTGTGTCACTGCCCTCGCACACTCTTTTAATGCTCCAGCTGGTGTGTAACTCTGCTGCAGTCTGTAAATGCATTTGAACGTTTTGCATGTGATTGATGCCTTCACGCAGCTGTAAATGTGTGTTAATTTCCAACCCGATTACGCGAATATCCTTTCTGTTCACTTGAGGAAAAAAAAAAAAAAAACATTTGGCAGAGCCTCGTGCCAGGGCGCTCCGGCTGCAATACACCTGTGTAGGAATTCGCCCCTTTAAAATAAAAGCCGTTTATAGCTGATTTTGCTCGCGTTTTCAACAGAAAGTTCTGAATATGAAAGCGTGAGAAATTGGACGTGTGGCGTGAGAGCATGTGAAGATGAGTGACTGCGTTAGTCACACGCTTAATGCCCTGCAATTTTTGTTTTTTTGTATTTTTGTTTTATGAGCCCTTGAGTAAAGAGTATTACAGGGACCTGGGCTAAGGCTTTTCAAAGCGTTGCCTTGTTTAAACCTCTGTAGTCCAATTAGGGACCATGGAGGCCAATGGTGACCATAAGAGACCATTGTATTTATTCCCACTGGTACGATCGTGGTAGGACCTCCAGTCAACATTCACACACGCATTCACACACTACGGCCAATTTGGTAACGCCAGTTAGCCTAATCCGCATGTCTTTGGACTATGAGAGGATATCAGAGAACTCGGAGGAAACCAACTATGGACAGGGAGACCATGCAGACCATGCACACGGACTCGACGCGGGAATCGAACCTAGAGGTGCAAGGCGACAGCGCTAACCACTAAGCCATCGTGCCACCATACATTACATACTGTAACACTCCCGACATATCCAAATCATGTTACACTGAAATTATCCTGCCACACTCGGGCAGTTGCTGATGTCTAATTCCTGGTATGTTTCGTGTGACTGTTTTTGTATTAGCAGTAATATTATTAGTGGCTCAGTTATTGATTTCCACCATGTCATTTTCAAAATCAGACCTAGCTCGGATAGAGCATTTGATATGAAAGCGAATCCCAACTCTGACGGGTTCCGTCTGACAGATTGGCCTTTTAAAGTTATTGATTCAGTGTGGTGTTGCCATGGTGACAGCCTTACTGTAATTACCTTTGTTTGCCAGCGTGTACAGGGAATTTGTGTTAATTTATTTAATAATCAGTGTCTGTGTGGTGGTGGTTCATAACTTATTCAGTGTGAGTCTGCATACATGAAGGAGTGTGACAGGGCCAAGAGGATTAAATATTCAGTTAAAGATTTTGTAATATTTATTATTATTTATCATATACGCATAACATATATAGACATTTTTTTTGTCTTTGCAAGTGGCCTCTGATGTAAAACACTATATTTTCTTTACGAGTTCATTGTTTTGTGTCTCACAGTTGATGCAGCAGCAGGCGGCCATAATGGCTGCGTCTCACGGTGGCTACCTGGCCCCCAGCATGGCGTTTCCGGCTACGCAGATCCACCAGGTGGGGGCGATCAACATGAACGGCTTGCCGCCCACTCCCATGACTCCAGTGTCAGGTCAGTTAGAGTCACTGCTACACATTTACACCTCGTATTAGTGATGGACAAACTGGATAATCATGACTCACATCCATCAAGGACCTTTAATTATAGCAATACTGATGCCTTTAGATTAGATACACCTACATGTATTTTGCAACCACGAAATATTATCGTTATAAAGCATTTGTCACCAAACGGTGTGTGCGTCCAGTGAAGTATTTCCAATGCTTCTGACCAAGCTTGAAAAATCATACAGCAAAGTCAAGAAACATGGAAAAACATGACTCTAAAACCAGCAGATCATCTATTGTAGTTTCTTCAATCACATGCGTAAATGTAAATAGCTGCAGATCGCTCATCAAACCAGAGCCTAGACCCAGGACCAGACGTATTGCTGTCAGGCTTTCCTAGCTTTTTATTCTGGAACAGACAAAGAAATATGAGCTCAATCTTGCATTAAATTACTAGAAAAAAGGATCCGAGTTACCCCTCTTCTCTTCTGCCCTCGTTCGTATGGCTGCATTGTTAGCCACAGATCACATGACTCCAGAATTGAGTTTTCTTGGCTGCGTATTTCCTTGTCCTGCCTCATTTCACAAGGAGTTTTCAAATATGATTGTTGTAATATGTAACAATCTGGACAAATGTAAATAAAAGCTGCCTTGTGAAAATAGTCAACTCGCATAAATGGTAAAACAGCACACAAAAAAGCGAATCGGTTTCCATTAGCAGCTCATTTCAATTCGCCATTAGTACATGAGCGGGGTTTTTTTTTATTTTTTTTTTTTTTATTTTTTTTTTTTTATTAGCAACGCAACAGTTACACAAAACCTCCGCTTTCCTTTTGTTAAATATTGTTTCTTACTCACCGGTTCAAAAAAAAAAACAGCTAGCATGCACCTACTATTATTACTGTTATATGTTTCCTTCAAAATGACATGAGACGCCACCGACTGTACAGTACAGGTTCGAAACAGAGCGATCGTTCTTCATTCAACGAAAGAAGAAACAAGATTTACTTTCACTTTTAACAAGACCCCAGA
This sequence comes from Clarias macrocephalus, assembly GCA_011419295.1. Lineage (NCBI taxonomy): Eukaryota > Metazoa > Chordata > Actinopteri > Siluriformes > Clariidae > Clarias > Clarias macrocephalus. Next base: position 45,850 of record JAAGKR010004655.1, read on the forward strand.
AACCGGATTTGTGAACAGACAACTCTGTAGACACCTAATGAGGAAAGTGAAGGTTTCCACAAAAAAAAAAAAAAAACATCTGCAATGCTCCAGTAGCTGTGTGCACCCCGGCAGTGTTTCCCATGTTTCCCAAGGTTGAATCAACTTTATTTTATGCTTGGATTTTATTTATTTTTCGTCCGAGTTTGAAATAGACATCAAGGACCGTTGTTCTGCTCACTACAGTATATAGTACGATTGGATGTGCGTTTGATATTTGCGGGTTGCACATCACTGTCCGATCCCACTCTGGTTTAGAGTCAGATCAGCTTTGCATGCCAACATTTTAAGAATCAGTATGTCTGAAATTGTGTAATATGTTTTTTATTTTTTTTACACAATTGTATAGTTTAATTGAAGGTTTGTACATTTATTACACCAGATTATTTACTTATGATTATTAACAATCATGCTAAGGCACAGTACAGTATAAGGCATCTGTGCTTAGTATGAGTACTCACTCGAACAGCCGAAACAAGGGCTTTTATTCCATATGACCGGTCAGCTTGTTAAAAGCGAGAGCCCTCCCACTCTGCCTATTTCTTTCTTTTACAGACCACTCTCTCTCTCTCTCTCTCTCTCCACCGTCCTACCACTGTCCGTTTTTTTTTTATCTTTACTCTCTTCTCTCTCTCTCTCTCTCTCTCTCTTTCTCCCTTCCCCTCCACATGTCCTCAACCCCTGATTACTGAACTCAAACCCGTGCGTGTTCAAGTAGCTCTTGTGCGCCCACTTGACGTGATTGCAAAAATTAGTCGAGGAAGTAGGATCGGCGGTTGCTGCGCATCGGCTTGCCACATTAACAGAGAGCTAAAGCGAGGCAGCGAGGCTCTCGCAGCGTACCTACTGTACCAGGAGCCCGGTGTGTGGAGGGTCTAATCAGCAGAGGTACATCAGAGCGAAAAGGTCACTTCATAAAGGTCTCGAATGGTTTTCCAAATCTGTGTTAAGCCACATGTTAAATTCTTTTTTAAACCGTTTTTTTTTTTTTTTCCCTCGGCTGATTGATATTAAGTTTGGCAGATTATTAAGACTGCACCGTTTGAAAATGAAGGCTTATGTGGATGTGGATCAATACCGTTCTATTTAATCAGCAGCAGCGGCTTGGATCAAAGCATTAAAAAGTCTATAAGGTGAGGGTGTGATCGAAAATGTCAGCCAGCGTTTTTTAGCCATCATGTAATCTAGGTGCTAAAAGAAAAAAAGCTGTCTTTTGCTTCTTTGAAAGCCAGGAGTGTTTGAATCTTCCTCTTTTTTTCAGCATCGAAAAGCCTTAGAGAAGTTCACCGTTATTCAGGACACTTTTGCACAGAACAGAAAAGTCTTTGATACACACCTCACTCACAGCATTGTACAGAATGAGCTCCTCTGCATAGAATTGAAGAAAGCGTGTAACAGCAGAATAAAGAGAAGATCGGCTCGCTCAGCCCTCAGTGCTAATCAGCGCCAGTGGCTGGAACACATGGTAAGTTCCCATCGATTTATGCCAATCAATAACATGGAAAGCAGGCAGCTATGGCATCTGCATTTCACATGGCTATCAATGTTTCCAACCGCAGGAGATTAATGAGCGGGATCCATAGAGATGAACAGACATTGGAGATGCGAGGAAGATAATTATTTGTTTACTTGCCTCATTCTGTCTTTCTTTCTTTCTTTGATTATCTATCATCGTAACTGATGGGCAGTCACATTATTAGACCTATGACTTCATGCCGACAGTCATGGATCAGGGACCATGGAGGACAATGGTGACCATCGTATTCATTCATGTTTGTCCAACCATTGGTCAACACTCTGACATAATATGGTCAATTTGGAAACGCCGTATAGCCTAATCTGCATGTTTTTGGACTGTGAGAGGAAACCAAACTCCATGCACACAGACCTGATGCGGCAATCGAACCCAGGACCAGGAGCTGCAAGGCGACAGTGCTAACCACTAAGCATTATGACCACCCATATAATATTACGTAGGTCCCCACTTTCGCCGCCAAAATACTGACGCGCTGTGTGTTCTGACGCATTTCTGTTGGAACCAGCATTACTCTTTTATTGGATCGGACTACACCGGCCCAGCCTTCACTCCACATAAGCATCAGTTAGCATTGGCTGCCCATGACCCTGTCGCCGGTTCCCCGGATTTCTTTCCTTGGAGCACTTTCGGTACGTCCTGACCACTGTAGACCAGGAACGTTCCACAAGACCAGCAGTTTGGGTGTTGCTCTGACTCAGTCGTCTAGTCATCACAACCTTATTTTGGCCCTTAAATCCTTAGACTTGCCCAACCCTGTTTTTCTGCATCTAACAAATCACCTCCAGGAAAAACCCACTTTTAAGTGCCATTGTAATGAGACAAGGGCTAATCATGTTGTACATGTCGATGGCCGAATTTTTCTCATTAGGCCCTTTCATTTTTCATACATACCTAATATGAATATATGAGTTGTATCTGCAGTAGAAACGTGTTTTACTTACTTCCATTTAAAATAATGAGTGGGTCAGTTCATGTCCATTTACACCCACAGATGAAATTGTTCATATTAAATATTGACTTTGAAACATTTAGAAATCCAAACCAAAAGATCTTGTTTTGTTTTGTTTTTTTCTTCAAATGGCTTCATGCGTTTTTTTTTTTTTGTTTTGTTTTTTTTCCTTCTGAACAGAGGATTAAATTAGATATCATCACTTTACAGGTTATCACCGGGAGCTGTTCTATGTTTGCAAAATTCTGCCAAGTTAGCAGACTGCTGTAACATACAGTACAGTAGGTGTGATCGCATAAAGTAAATGTGTAAGTAAGCTCTGTTCAGAGCCGCTCGATCTGAACGACACGCAGTGTTAAATCCTGATGATTACACTAGGTCCTGTCACTCATTAGCATATTTATACACACACACACGCGGACGGGCGGACGGACACGCGGCGAGCACTGTGTGTGCCTAGAAGCCCTACAGTAAGTACACTTTGTTTAGTGCGGACTCAGCAGTATCAGTCAGTGTCAGGGTGAATAACTCGGTGAGGAATCACGGCGCTGGTGTGTTGGAGGCAGGGCTGCGCGAAACCCTTTGAAAATGGTATCGATGGCTGAATGCTGAATACACTCCGGAATGTATTCTGTAACGTATTCCGTTAAAATACATGAAAAGAGTTACCGCGGGGCACATTTTCAATACAACTGTGCTGCATCATCAATATAGCTGAAGTCACGCTGTCCTTCTGTGATACTGCTTGGCAGTTTGCTTTGTGCAATGCGTCATGATGGTTAGTTACTTTTTTTTTTTTTTTCATAGTATGCAGTAGGATCAGACAGCCTAAAAAAATCCACTTGTTTAAAGTTGCTTGTCTTATCATAATATAATATATTATTACGGAGACGAGTTGTGCAACAGGAATGGAATAGAGAAGCATCTCTCTTACCATGTAGCAAATTCCTGCAGAATGTCTTTCACAGCCAGGAGTCTAGAAAGAGGGCGAAAGTTGGCTGTGATCTCTGGGTGGGTGGGATGTCAATACTCTTTCTCCTGTCAATCATCCGTGCCTGAGCTAATGTACTGTACACCACTAAAGCAGTTTGGTGCCTTCCATCAAATAGTTTTATGTAGCATGAGCAACAGTTTGACTGCCTTCACTCTCACACTGCGCGGTTAGTGCTCTGTTCATGTTGGAGTGGACTATTTGGCGGGTGGGAAAACTTACTAGGATTCTTACTCTACATACAGAATTATATACAGTCTACAGTATATACAGGGCTTTTCAAGTCAAGTTAAATCAAAATGAAAACGCATAAAAGCATGTTATAGTAGGTCTTGGTTGTTATTGGTCTCTGCACACACACCATGACGTTTGTCACAAGGTCAATTCAATTCTATTCCATTTTATCTTTGTATAGCGCTTTTAACCATTTTAATCGTCGCAAAGTAGCTTTACACAATCAAAAGAATGAATCAAGTTTGTATGAAATGTGAATGTGTATGAATCAAAATGGTCAGACAGTCCCTGATGAGCAGGCCGAGGGCGACAGTGGCAAGGCAAAACTCCCCGAGATGGCAGTAGGAAGAAAACCTTGAGAGGAACCGGACTCAGCAGGGAACCCATCCTCATCTGGGTGAAACAGAAAGCAGGAACTGATCTGCATTCATACTGTGTGTTAGGTGGCAGGCAGTTCAGTAGAACAGTTGTTAACAGATGATAATTGATGTTAATAAGTAAACAGCACTAAATTCCACAACCCTTGTTCTATGCCAAAATGCATTCCGAAGTTCAGCTGAGACTTCTGCAGGGCCTAAGTTGGTATCGTTCAAAGTTTTGGTGTATTTAATACAAATTTAACTCTTTTCCTTTTACTTTTTTAACTTTTTTTTTCTTTACCTCATATTTCATTTTAGCATTTTTGCACAAAAAGAGGGTTGTTGAACTTCCTCAGTTACTCACATTGTAGAGCAGTGAAATGTATAAAGATCAAGACCTGTTGTAACTGTATTCATATGCACTTCTGTTTGATTTAAGACTATTAAAAGATTGAAAAATTATTTAAGAAAATTGAGAAAAAAAAAAAATATATATATATATATATATATATATATATATTATATATATATATCACTTTAATTTGGCAATGTCATACTGTAGGCACTGGGACACCTTACTTTGCTGCAATGACGATAGACCAACAATCTAATAATGACGTTGGGCTACGACCCTCGTGCCACACTGCACATGCAGTAGAACTTCAAAACAATATTTATTAATGGCTGTTTTTTTTCTCCCAACTGAAATAAATCCATGAAATGCTCCTCCTGCAAAGGGCCCACCAGGGAACCTCCTGGTAAGCCTAGTAAATGCACATATAGTATATTGCTTTGTCAGACCAGGAGTACCACATAATAACTCCTTCAAGTTAAACAGAATACTGGAAAACTTGCCAAATCAATATATTGGAAGGCAAAGAAAATCTGTTTAATATGCTAATACGGTTATGCTAATAATGTGCTTGGTTGTTGGTTTGGTTGTTGTGTGAACACCGTGTAACAGTACTGTACTGTACAGTAGGTACGCAGCTGTTGTGTTTGTGTCATTCTCCAATCTGGATTTTTGAACTCTTTTATAAACGGCCAAAAGTGAAATGAAAGCAAATGTGTTTCTTTTTATCTAATCAAAATATAAATGTGTATGCATATTTATGGATCGGGATATCTCAAAGCATTAAGCATTATGAAAAATTATGTTGTACTGTATGACCCCAGAAAAACAACAGTGGTGTGGTGGTTATCACTGTCGCCTTGCACCGCCAGGGTTCGGGTTCGATCCCCGGCCAGGCTCGATTCCCGTCTCTGTGTGCATGGAGTTTGTATGTTCTCCCCGTGCTTGGTGGGTTTCCTCCGGGTACTCCGGTTTCCTCCCACAGTAGGTTATGTAGGTTAGGTTAATTGGTGTTCCCAAATTGTCTGTAATGTGTGAATGACTGAGTGTATGTGTGTGTGTCTGTGCCCTGCAATGGATTGGCACCCTGTCCAGGGTGTACCCTGCCATGTGCCCTAAGTCTCCTGGGATAGGCTCCAGGCCCCCCATGACCCTGAATACAGGATTAAGCGCTATAGATGATGAGTAAGTGAATGTATGACCCCATCTGAAAATTCACTTTTTCTTCTAGGGGAGACAATTTTTAGCACCGCTACCATGTTTTGGCCCAAACTTACAGGATGTACTGTAATACAAGGCATAAACACAATAAGTTACCATTGACATTCTGTTGTTTTTAGGTTGTCTTTGAAACGTTGTTTCGGGGTCACTCATTCAACGTTTGTCATCTTATCAAAATCATTTTATCAAAGTCATTCTAACTTTCGAGAACAGCATCGTTCTGATGTTGTGTTTTAGATGGATGATGTTAAAAACTAATTACGACTATGTGACAATGTCATCCCGTGTTAGGGTTCCTGCTGGGCAGCATTCAGGAGGGCATAACAAGCAAGACGTGACTTTATAACGATGTTCTGTCTGGGTTTAAAATGAAGGGAAGATAGAACTTTTCGGGAAAGGTCAAAATCAAGAACGGACACTGTAATTATATTTTTAAAAATTAGGTTCAGGTGAATACAATCAGGGAAAAATGATTACCAAGAGGAAGCCTTGCTGAAACAGAACGAAAGATGACAAGCGTGGATCATGAATAACCATAACTCAACCAATAACATTACACAAATGTAGGCAGTAATTAAGAAATGTTTACAGTAAAGAGGCCAGTTAAGAGAATAGAAGGTTTGGTGCTTAAGCTTCACATGATAAAACAGCTTTTCTTCGAGTTTTAGGCATTGATAGCACACAAACACAAACCTTTTACACGTAAAAACCTTTTTGTCTTCTTTTTGTGTGCGTGTCTAAAGAATGACTCACACCTTGAGTCACTCCTGAGACTCCCAAAGCCCGTCAGACCACCAGAATGATCCGTGCCGAGTTTCACGTGGCTGTCTCAATCAACAAAGCTTAGTTTACATCGTTCTTATCGTTCTCAGGCAGCCTCCTCGAACGAAACCGTGCAACCGAGAATCAATGACATCGACGATCCTGCAAACCACATCAGGCTGGAAACACAAACAAGGCTGCTTTTCAGACAGCTCCTTTTTTTCCCCCCCAAGCCTGCGCTGACCAAATCACATTTCTGCTATCCTTGAAAGAGGTCAAGAAGAGGAGAAGAGCAGTAGTCGGTGTCTTCGGTGTCGGCCTCAGTAATACTTGAGGAAGGTAATTTCATGAGGCTGGAGGCATTCGCAAAAACTGTCTTCTGCATAAAGTTCAGCATGACACAGTGGAAATGATTTCCGTCTCCTCCCCCCTCCAGTTTTAGCCATTTTCTCTGCTGCTAAAAGAGATATAAGTGCCATGTTCCAGATTGCCAAACACTCAACCGTGGCGATACGGTGCATTTTGCTCTACGTGACTTCAGTCTGTCATCATCTTGTTCCCCAAATTGAACAGACTCGGATCCTGTCTGATTCTTATCATCCTCGAAATTCCTGGAAAATGCTTTCAGAAGTTTTTCCCATTACTTTCTTAAGTTGTTCTGTCTAGTTATCTTTTATTTTTCTTGAGGATGTTTTTTTATTTTTTATTTTTTATTATCAGGCCATTCTAAAGGAGAAAATGAATGATGATATAAGGAAGAAAAAAGAAAGAAAGAAAGAAAGAAAGAAAGAAAGAAAGAAAGAAAGAAAATTTGAGAATTTGCAGGTGCAGGGTTGTGCATGATGGTATCCAAAACTTTCCTATTTGCTCTTGAGTCTGTATGGTGCTGGTGCTGGTGCTAGAGTCATAACCTTGAGACAGCAGCTTTCTCTTAATGTCTTCATTTCACTGAAGTGCATTGAACACTCAGAAAATAGAGTAGCAGAGCTGATTGTTGACATTTATGGAATAAACTGACTAGAGGAAGAAGTCTTGTCTCGTTCTGTACAATACAGCACAGAGAAACACACTTTTTCTTTGGATATCTCACCATTGTTTAAAAAGCTGGATTTGGAGCACAGGGTCAGCCACCAGCGCAGATACAGTATGGTTAAAGGATTTGCTTAAATGTCCAAGAGCGGCAGCTTTGTGGTAGTGGAAACACAGAAACCCAGACCTTCTCATCAGTTGAGCCAACAATTACCAAGTTCAGCAACTCTAACATGCTGTGGTTGGACTTCAGTAGTCGATTCATTCTTACAGTTCTCCTCTATATCTTTCCCAGCTTGAACAGAATAGACAGACTATATTTTACTGCTAGCAGGCACACCTGGTAATGCACACTAGTTTTTCATTTGATTTCTAAACGGAAAAATTGTTCTGTATTTCCGGATCCTAAAACCGTCACCGCCTGCCATTGTGCGTGTGGACCATCTGCTGCATCCCCTGTATGCTGTGTGTGTGGGCTGATTTTAAAATAGATTGTGTTTGCTCTTTTAGTGGAAAGAGAAAAAAAAAACTTATTTTAAGAAAAAAAAAACTTTTTTTATTATTTTAAGAAGCTAATAATATATTTTTAATGAATATTAAAACAAACTTACATTAACTCTATAATGAATACTGGCTTTCTAATAAGAATCATAGACTTAATAATGAAATCTCAAAAATAATGAGAAAAGAATCATGCTGTAATTAAACAATGTGATATTGCTTTTATATAACAGTTCCACAAACACAAGTTATTATCATTTTATTATGAGTATTTTTTATTTAACCAGTTTATTTTTCTCCGCCAGCACACATCCTTTCACAACTGGCAGAATTAGCACAAAACTGGCAACCGACAGACAAACAGGGGTGAAAGTAGTTATGAATCCTGACCGGTACTATGTAGCCAAAAGTTAAGGAGAATAAATCATGGTGGCGGTGGAAGCTTATGAGATTTATTTTATATTTCCACTTATTTTGCTTTAGAATATCAGCAAACTTCCAGGGTTCTTGTGTTGAATCCCAAATAGCATAAAATGGAAAGCGAATGCACTATGTAGGGTGTACAATCCCTTGTTCCACACACCAAGTAGTGTGCTTGATCAGGGGTTAAAAAGAGATTTGGGATCCAGCCTTGTGTTAGAAGTTAGCTTTGTAGCTCGCGTTAGGTGAGAACACAACAAGCAGAACGGTTCAGAGGCAATGTTGTTGAAGATAACGTTATGCTATCAGATGTGTTTTCTTTGCTGAAAGTGATTCTATGACTTTGATATTGAATGTGGGGTTTTGGTAGGCAGTCGCTCTCTGTCGTTATTACAGCACCTTTCTTGTGGAAGAAAAAATCCATTGATGGATAAATCTGGTCCTTCAGTATATTCATGTCATCGGCTGACCTGATTTTTTTTGTGGCACATTACGTTGCTGAACCCTGGCCTGACCAACAGAAGCAGACCAAGCCCAGATCATTACCAGGCAATCCTAGGCACTAGGAATGATAAGGCTCAGCAATCTGCTTAGTTGTTTTCTTTTCTTGCTTCACAGGACATGTTTTCTTACATGCTTGTTTAAGAAATGTGAAGCAACTCCCTACCTCAGTTAGCGTTAAATAACTTCCTGTAATATAGATTGTATTTAAATAACTTGTTGCCGGTACCCATATTAATTACTGCAGTAATTATCCAAACCCAACTATGTGCTTAATTAAATCCTGGTGGTGACCTTTTTTTTTTTCTTTTTTCTCTTTTGTGTATTGTATAGTTGGTATTATATCATCAATATGCATGCATTAATACATATTAATAATTTTATATGCTATGGTCTGCAAATTTTTTTTCTCAATAGAATTCCCTACAATCCGACACTGACTATAGTGAACGTCTTTCCTTGTGACTTAACATCCACATTCTGATCTCCTTTTACAAAGCCTTGATCTGGCACAACATGCTTCCAGAGATACAACTTCTTCTCTTTTGCCGTTACACAGATAGGGTCTGAATATGCGATGGTGAGATTTGTTGTCTCCGCATGCAGCAAGCACATGCCGACTCGAGTGGTATAAATGATACCGTGATCTACATGGTACTCACTGCAGTAGACAGCATGATGTGATGATGTTCTAACATTTGTGGGCCCTAAGCAGCAACTTGCTCAGGGGTCAGACAGCCACACAAATCATATTATCATCATTATTATTATTATTATTGAAAAAAATTACCATCATTTTAAAACGTTCTAACACTGATAAATAAGCAAAATATTTTTATCACAGCCAATGAAAAATTCCACCATTAGCATCTTGAAAATCTGGAAAGTCATTTCTTTAACATTGGTTGCGATTGTGTTAAATTAACTGTAGAGACATTTTAAAGTTTTGGCCACCTGACAGGTCTTTAAAAAACAGGCAACTTTTGTTATAGCAAGCTAGCAGCTAGCACTTCCTTTTCCAGACACTAGCTAGCAAGCAACTATTTTAGCAATCCGAGGTAAAATGAATTAGCATAAATGTCTTAATGGTGTTTCTCCTTTTTTTATTGAAGATTTTTTGGTACGTTCTTCTTTCATTAAGTCAGCCTAAGTCTCCTGGGATAGGCTCCAGGCCCGGCGCAACCCTGTACAGGATAAGCGGTATAGAAGAGGAATGAATGAAAAATTAGCAATTAGCAATCACAGACTGTCTGGTGCCTAGTTTATGTGATCCTTGCTGTCTAAACCATGTACCGTATATGGGAACGTTTTTTTCTTATGCTGTCTCTCTCTCTCTCTCTCTCTCTCTCTCTCTCTCATGGTCTTTTCTACACAATCTTTTTGTTGGTTGTTTTTCTCTCCCTTAATCCTATTATGGTCTTTGTCTCGTTCGTTTTCACTCTCTCAGTCCTCACACTCTCTTTCTTTCTGTTTTTCTCATGCTCTGTATCACTCACTTTTTTCTTATGCTTTTCTTATGTTTTCACTCTCATTCTTTGCATTTTTTTCCCACACTTTGTATATTGCTCATGTTCTGTCTCTCGTTCTCTCTTTCTGTCTCTCTATGTCTCATGCTCATTCTTATCCTTTCTCTCTCTCTCTCTCTCTCTCTCTCTCTCTCTCTCTCTCTCTCTCTCTGTGCTTGTGCTATTTTTCTTTCACCGTCCTTTGCCTCTTTTTCTCACTCTGTATTTTTCTCCTGTCTGTCTTTCCCTTTCTCATTCATGGCTCTGTAATTCTAAAACTCTCTTTTCACCTCTCTCTCTCGCTCTCTCTCTCTCGCTCTCTCTCTCTCGCTCGCTCGCTCGCTCTGTCTCTACCCCCTCACTCAGTAGTGTGACATTGTGCTGCTGCCCTGAAAATTGCATCACCATTTCATCATTTTAGAGTTCTGCAGGAGACAATTCCTCTGTCACCACTGCCTTCCGATGTGTGCGTGTGTGTGTGTGAGAGAGTGTGTGTGATGAGTGCTTGCGCACACGCTGGAGCCACTGGTATTTGTCCGTTCTCTATTACCTTGTAGCATTTTGCTAGCATGGTTTGTGTCCACTTTCCCTGCCGATCAATACACCATTTATCTGACTGATCACCTTTAGCCTACCTTTAGATCACTGTTTAGCCTTTAGCTTAAACAGTTCATCCTGATCGCCGTGGCCTCTTCAGGATGATTCCGCCCCCACCCACATAGTACGAGGACTTATATAATGGTTTAATGAGGATTATTTAATTATATAATAATCATTTAATATGCTATGGCTTTTACAGTAACCAAATCGCAAATTTTGCCAGTCATCTAGTTCACTTCTGTGTGTGTGTGTGTGTGTGTGTGTGTGTGTGTGTGTGTGTGTGTGTGTGTGTGTGTGTGTGTGTGTGTGTGTGTTGTTGTGTGAGACATCCCCCCTGTTTGCTTCCATGCTCTTCTTTCTGCTTTACTGTAGCAACCATCTAACTTCAGCATCTCTCTGTAGGACTGAGTTCTCCCCCTGCTAACCTGGCATCCTCGGCCGTGCCCAGCATAGTGACACCCATCGTTAATGGCTTCACTGGCATCCCACCACAGCCCAATGGGCATCCGGTGGAGGCGGTCTATGCTAACGGCCTGCCGCCCTACTCCACCCAGAGCCCAACTGCCGCCGACACACTTCAGCAGGCTTTCACCGGTGTCCAACAGTACACAGGTACAGTATACGGTATATAAACACACAGTGTACAATCAAGTGGTGTGAGTTTTGTGTGTGTGTTGTATTTTCTATATCTTCGGGAAAAAAGATAGATGGATTTAAGGCTACGTACTGGATGGATGGATGGATGGATGGATGGATGGATGGATGGATATGTGATGCACAGAAAAAGATGGGTGGATGGATATGTTATCCAGATGGAGGGTAAATGGTGAAGTATGTATTGAATGGATGGATGGTTATGTACTGTATGTGTGTATAGATGGGGGGATGGATGGATGCATTTTATTTACATTATGTATGAATGGATAGTTATGTATTGTATGTATGTATGTATGTATGGTTATGTTGTGAATGGATGGATGAATTGATAGTTGATGTTAGTTGATAGTTCATAGTTATGAACTGGAAGGATGGATGGATATGTGTGTATTGATGGATGCATTGTATGTACAGTATGGATGGATGAATGGATGGTTATGTACTGTATGTGTGTATTGATGGATGGATGGATGGATGGATGGATGGATGGATGGATGGATGGATGGATGGTTATGTACTGTATGTGTGTATGGATGGATGGATGGATGTTAGGTATAAGATAAATAGTTATGTACTGGTCAGGTGGATGTATGGATGAATGAATGGTTATGAACTGGATGGATGGAAGGATGGATGGATGGGTATGTGTGTATTGATGGATGCATTTTATGTACAATATGTATGAATGTATGGATATATGAATGGATGGCTATGGATGAATGGTAGATGGACAGGTGTGTATGTATTAATGGATGAAAATGTTGGATGAGTATCTTGATATGGATGGATGATTGAATGATGCTAAAATCAGAGTTGTTAATTTTAATAAATGTCAAAGTGTGTGTGAGTGTGTGCGTGTGCCCTGATTAAAATGTTAGGTTGCATATCTGTCTCTGTGATGCCACATGAAAGGAAATGATGGCTTTGTGTGGAATAATAATCCGTGCCTGTAAATTAGAGCTATCGCTGCGCTGGAGAACAATCTGTCATCTGCTCTCAGGCTGAAATATGATTAATGTGCTGTATTGTGAGTCTGTCAATCTCTCATTAGAATAGAAAGGTCAGTCTGCTTTCATGTCATCCTGTTTCTCCTCCCTCTGTCCCCTTCTTTCTGACCGGTGTGTGTTTTTGTGTGCTTGTGTG